>JAPYZI010003659.1:0-25642 GCA_030523105.1 Ophioninae sp. A BG-2022a | reverse complement strand
GCGTGGGGCGTGGGTGCGGCGGGGGTGCGGGCGCGAGTGAGCGGGTTCCCCGTTCCCTCGCTGAGAACGAGGAGAGACGAACGATGAAAAAAAAAAGGAAATAATTAAAGTAAATATAATGATTTTGGCGCGGACTGTACCCTTAAAACATTGGAAATAGTTATGGCAGCGGTGCTCATTCCGAGCGTTTCCGCCCAGGAGTCGACGGAGGTAACCCCCGCTCGCGAACCCGGCCATTTATCGATTCAATTATGTAAACCGACTCGATTAGCTGTTATAACGTGTTCGAAAACTCTCGGGCTCCCGACCATTCGATATCACTGTGTACCAATATTCAAGCATTTTGCAAGATATCAAAGAATTCGTTCTATTGCTACATTTATTCCGAGTCACGTGAATTTCTCTCAGGCTCTTCTATTCTCAATGTATATTGATTTTTTTACTCGATTATTCTTATTATTACTATATTCATCGTTATAAAGAGAATTCGTTGCGCTCTGCGACGAGCGCGGCTTATTTTTACCTCCGCTTGTAACAATAATAACGTGGATGATTCCAACAAAAATACAAAATACCAACAACGACGATAAACAATTCACCATTTTTATCATTCCTCGTATTAGTATTTATACTAATTAACCGTAACAACAATTACGCATAACTTTATTATTGTTCCTATCGCCATAAAACAATAATAATAATAATAAATAAAGATTATCGGAAATTATAAATAAAGCTGTACTCGTGCGCGATTAAAAAAAAAAAAAAACATATATCAAAGGCCCTCGTAACGTTGAAATTATTTTGAAAAAAAAATCTATTCGTCAATAATATTATATTATTTTCGCTGAGCTCCGGCAGAGTTTCGCATAGTTGAAATCGGCTGAATTTCAAATGCCCGTTAAATAAAGCAAGGAGAGGCGTAGTGGGCAAACTCGCTGCAAAAGCATCGCTCGAGCTCTTCGAGACCCACTTGTACAGTCCGCGCAGGCATCAACCGAGGTCGAACGATTTTCTCGCTCGGGATTTTCCTCCCGCTCCCCCGAGTCGTGGCTTCTCCAGCTCTCCCCGCTCCTCCCCCCCCCTCCGTTCTCACTCGCTCTTTCTCTCTCTCTCTTCTACACGCTTGCCTCCTTCCCCACCCTCGGCCCGATACTTTGCTTCTGTAAATTCGTCGTCTCGCGAGGACGAACAAAAACGAAAGAAGGAATTCAAACTTTTTGCTCGTTGTGTACGCGTTTCGCTGATGTTCTCGAGTGTTTCGTTAATCATTGTCTTCCTGTTTTTTTTTTCTCCTCCCTTTTTATTATCGTTGTTATTATTATTTTTGTTGTTATTATGATTATTTCGTTTGGTATTGTTACTCGCGTTATTATTTTATGTACAGTCACTCGCGTGAGCGCGCGCCTTTCCGTAACGTCGGAAAGACATTTGAAAATATCATCGGTCGCTGCAGTTCGACTCGCTCGACAAATTTTATATATATATATATATATATATATATGTGTCCTGCGTGTATATATTTACGTATGCATGTATGCACACATATGACGAGGCTACGGCAATTTGCATAGTAACTTTGTGCGTGGGTCTGTGGGTGGTTGGGTATTTACATGTACGAGTCATTTTTTTCTTTCCTTTTTCAATATTTGTTTTTTCTCTCCTCACGTATTTTATAGGATTATCGTCGTAGTTTTTAGCGTGGAATTTCACGTTTTTCATCGTTGAGAAGAACGGGTCTGTGACGCATTAATGCGTCTTGTCCTTGGCAACTATACGTTAATGCTACAATTAGATGAGCGCAGACTCGGACCTCTCTTTGCACGATACAGGAAAATACGAAATCGATGCAACCCGCGACCGCGAGACCAAAAAAACACACACGCACAAAATCATCGGTCCTCCAAATACCACTTGTCGAACACGTTCGGAAAATATGTATTTTTTTTTTTTTTTTCATTTTATTTTTTAATTCTTATCGCTTATATTGCGAAGGTTGGAGGGGGGAGGGTATTTCGATCGAACGTCACTCCGGAAGACGAGCTCTCGAGAGGTTTACTCTCGCGTGGAGTTTACCTACTGTTTCGAAGTGATGGCATGTTTTTTTCTTTTATTGTTATTATTATTACTATTTTTTTTCATTCGCGGCAGCTGGCTCTCGACTTGAGAATATTATTAGACTATTACAGAATGTACGAAAAGTTTTTAAAAATCGTTAGGTCATTTTCTTGATGTGCGTTAACACAGCGGTGGACTAAATAACGCAAACAAATCTCGATTATTACAGAAGCGTCGAGGCAAATCCGTTTAAAGTTTGATCAGCAGTATCGCGGCAATCACGGGTTTATCCCCGCAACTCTCGAATCGTCCAACGATTTCTCGAAATTTTTGCCACGTCACTCTAATGGAGTTTGCTTCGTGGCGTTGCAACATTAATTATTTCTTTCATTTTCCGTTCCTCTATTATTATTATTATTATTATTATTATTATTATTATTAATAATGATAATATTATTATTCCATACTGCCCTTTTTCGTTCGTTTCAGGTCGTACATATCCAGTGATACGTAAATATACACTAAAGAAAAATTAAGGGATTTAAAAAATTCCAAATTTTAGCGGTTTTTGAAATGTCTGTATCTTTGTAAAAAATGGTCGTATCGGACTAAACAAAAAAGCAATTTAAAGCTTGAAGCTTCTAGTTTTGAGATTTCATGATCAAACAATTTTCAAAGCCACGCGTAACGCTCAATCCTGATGGGTAAAGTAAAAAAAACAATTTCTCAATTTTTCTGGTATTTCTTTCTGGTCCACGGACTTGGAAGACAATTGTTCGATGAATTCACCGAGAGAATCGAATACCTTGTTCATTCAGCTTTAATTTCATTTTTTGTACATCTCGATACGTCCATTTTTCGCTGAGATATTGAACTTTGAATGAAAAAGGATCACTTTGTCTTTGACCATTGATATCTCTGAAACCAATGGTCGCTCAGCAAATAAAGAGTGGGTTTTGGAAACTTGATTAAAACCTCTACAAAGGTGGAGCATTCATATACCGAAATTTTTTTTTTCATATGCCACATCATTTTGAGAAATCCGGAAAAAAGGATTTCGAAGTCTTTATGGAAAATCACCGGCTAAATTGAAATTATTGAGGATACCATTAACTTGAAACGTGCTATTTATAGTTCAATATACCCGAAAAAACCCCAGAAAGTTTCAACTGAATTCATCGAGCTGTTTCTTTTTTTTGTTTCATTCGACCAAATGTTTGAAAAAAAGTAAAAGATCGCTTTTTTTTGTTCTCCAATGCTCATAATTTTGAATAAAACGAAAAAAAAAATTTTATTTCATGTTTTCACATTTGTTGCGATAAAAATGTTCAAATTAATGTAAACAAAATCTTGTTAAAAACATTTCAAACAAAAAGCTAAAACAAATTGTTATGGCAAACTTTTTGTTGAAATTTCTTTTATATTGATCTTAGGAAATGTAAAAATCAATTACCGCCGGTGTACCCATTATTGAATTTTCAAAAATACGGACAAACGCACACACACACACACGAACATGCCCTTTGGAAATTTAGGAAGTGAGCGCGGAGTCATTAAATGCAGTGGAACTGACGAGCCACCAGGTCTCACTTCGCCTAAAGAACACACATGCACACGCACACGAAGCGTAAATCCGCCTGCGCAACCTCCGCGTGGTACGCTTTGGGTAACGCTAATGCCAGCGGTGATTGATTTTTATATTTCCTAAGATCAATAAAAAAAAAATTTCAAAAATAATATTCCAACAAAAATTTGTGTTTCGAAATTTTTTTTTGGAATGTTAAAAAAAATTGTTTTTTTTTTTATTAATTTGAACATTTTTGTTGAAAGAAGTGTGAAAAAGTGACAAACCGATTTTCTTTTTCGTTTTATTCAAGATTATAAGCATTTGAGAACAAAAAAAGTGATCCTTCAATTTCTTTCAAAAATTTGATCGAACGAAACAAAAAAACGGCTCGATGGATTCAGTTGAAACTTTCTGGGATTTTTTCGGGTATATTGAACTATAAAATGCACGCTTCAAGTTAATGATATCCTTAATAAATTCAATTTTGCCGGTGATTGTACAAAAAGACTTAACAACCCTTTTTCTTTCCGGATATTTCAAAAAGATGTAGCTTATAAAAAAATTTTTTTTTTTTCGGAAAATTAATGGTTCATCTTTGTGAAGAATTTATTAAAGTTTCCGAAACCCACCCTTTATTTGCTGAGCGACCATTGGTTGCTGAGATATCAATGGTCAAAGACAAAATGATCCTTTTTCATTCAAAGTTCAATATCTCAGCGAAAACTGGACGTATTGAGATGTACAAAAAAAATAAATTAAAGCTGAATGAACAAGGTATCGGATTCTTTCAGTAACTTGACCGAACAAATTTTTTCCAAGTCCGTGGACCAGAAAGAAAAACCGGAAAAATTGTGAAAATTTGTTTGTCACTGTATTCTTCACGATTGAACTATACACGTGGCTTTGCAAATTATTTGATCATGAAATCTAGAAACTAGAGACTTCAAGCTTCAAATTGCTTTTTTGTTTAGTCCGATACGATCATTTTTTACGAAGGTACAGCCATTTGAAAAACCATTAAAATTTGTCATTTTTTTCAATCCCTTAATTTCTTCCGTTAGTGTATTTGCACACTCCGAATGGGTAAAAAAAGAGGGCTATTAAAAAAAATGAATTTGCGTCGCGTTCCAACGTCGCATCGCGTTCAAAGTCGTCCAATTCGTAATCCGCAAATATGCGATGCGCACGCTCATACGCGTGTGTGCGCTGAGAGAATAAATAACGATGTGTCATGTCGGTGGACCATGGAAAACAAACATTTCGATTAATCGTTCGATATTAAATATCTCTTATGATTTCGATCATGAATGCGACTATCGGCATTGCGGAATCCGTGTCGGCACATTCGACTTGTCAAACAAAATACACGAGTCCGTGGATGAGACTGTTTTTTTTATTCAATGATCGTATTCCAATCGAGAAGTTTTTCAATACTTAACTCGCCAGTTTTTCGTTCACTGGATTCCACGCTTTTTTTTTACCTCCAGCCAGTCCACACTCGAGAAAATATAAACGCGAAAAGTTTGCGAAACGAAGAAGTATAGCGTTAAAGTTTGCATCGGTGAATGGGAACTACTTTTTTTTACTTATCATTTTTATCAGTATATCGAATCGTACTTCGTCGACTAATCGTGGAATCCTTTGAACGAGACTCGTAAATACTGTTCGCCCAAATGCTTTTGCGCGATTCTGCGGAAAAAAAAGAAAAAAAAAAAGAAAAGCATAAAAGATTAAAAAAAAAAAAAAAAACAACGTCTCGAATCAATTCGGAAAAACCAGTAATTCACGAAACTGTTGATTCCTCAGCAACGATGCGAACGTGCACCACGCGAGGAACGCGCGAATGCCTGCATCGAGTTACAAATAAATGAATTTGAAAAAAAAAAAAAGTAATGAAAAAAAATGTGATTTTGGGTGATTTCAGTTACTGGGCGGTGCTTGCTTCAGCCACGGCCCTTACACGTTCTACAAGGCCGTAAGAATCGGCAATGGCCGTGTTTTACGGCTCGGAAGTTTTTTCCTCACGAAATTGTGGACCGACGCCGATCTCGTCAGCATCGGGGAGTTACAGTTGCTCTGGCTGGACAGTCGCGGCTCGAATCAGCCTCTGGCATCTTTGCGCCTCTACTTCCTGCCGGAAAACACACCGGACGGCCGCAGGAACACACACGGAGAGGTGAGTACTCGTCGACTCGTTCCTTTCCCCCCCTCCATTTTCCGTATGCCCGCGTGTCCATGCGTCGCGCACAAGCCCGCCAATATCATACGTCTCGCACACGCGTACATCGGTAAGCGCGGTAATATGCAAATTCGATCGGACGGAGCTATGGCGTTTCCTTCCTCGAACGACGGATTCTCGCCTCGCGCGACGCGTGCCGACGATGGCGATGCGGCAAAGCGTTATACTCGCGTCCGATAAAATCATCGAGTTACCTCCTCTATCGATTGAGTCCGATTCTCTGTTATTCAATGAAAACCTTGACCATCAGGGAGAAAATTAAGGTTACGGTGCCAATGTTGGGACTTTAGTTGGAATGTTTCGCTACATCAGCAATATATATGAAAAGTAACGAAATAAATAATAATAAATAATAACAACAACAACAACAATAATAATAATAATGATAATAATAATAATAAACAACAACAACAATAATAATAATAATAATAAACAACAACAACAACAATAATAATAATAATAATAATAATAAACAACAACAATAATAATAATAATAATAATAAATAACAATAATAACATGTCCAAAGATTGAGACACGAAAATGTTCGAACACAGAGACAACAATTGCTGTCCGAAAAATTGTAGAATTTGCTATTATTCAATATTTTAATATGTATAATTATAAATATTCAGCTATCCGGGGTTTAACGTACGCATTCTGAAAACTAGAATTTACGAGGTTTATGGTAGTTTCGGTAACTGTCTTAAAAATCGATCCTCAAACGAACAATAAATTCTTCAATTTCAACAATCCTTAACCATCCGAGCATTGGTACCCTTATCTTAGATTCAGGATTTTCTCGGAGCTCGCGAAGTTCGCTCGACCGCGGTGCATGTTTTTCTCTCGCGTATCTTCGATTTTGAAACGTGATACAAACGGATAGCAGGATTGACAAATAACGGGGGACGATCGGCGTCGCCATCTCGCTCTCGTGAAATTTTACGTCTTCTCAGAATTAGTATTTTCATCGAGGAAACTCCGGGAGTACGCGTGAATCACGAGGAGGAATTACGGGCAAACACGTTTCCACCTTACCAATCTTCACGACATTGCAATTGCGCTGACAGCGGAGAATAAGCTGGCGCTTCGCCCACTTGCCGCGTATCCTCCCCCCCCCCTGCACAATTTTCAATCTTTACGTACACAAAAATGAAGCCAGACGTAGCTTTTCGTTTGGAATCGACGAGTCGAGCCGGAAGTTTACCGGGATAACGCAATTCGCGCACCATCGATCTTGCGTCTAATTATTTTTCATTCAGCGGTGCGCACGCTCGTACCGAGTTTTCAAGGTTCTAAATAATTTGCGCGCGCGCACATGCGCGGTATTCGCCTCGGGAGTGTGTTGACTCGTTGCGTGGGAAAATGCGAATCTCCTCCGCGAAACGGGTTGAATGCACCGAAACGTAACAAGGGTGAGGATTTCTCACGCGACGCGTATACAATAAATTTCAGACCAAGCGAACGAGGCGAGCCTCTTTTAACGGATTTTTAATCCCGATTGAGAAACAACGTTTGGATAAACGTAGAAAAAACGATCTTTCTCGCGGTGATGAAATTTCAATTTTTGAAACGCAACGAAAAATTGATTCTCCTCGATAAACTATTTTTTTTTTTTTTTTTTTTTGTCGATTTAGTCGATTTGGTGATACGGACACGAAATTTTACGACATGAATTCGAAATTTGAAAAAAATTGAAGTACCGGACATCGTGTAATTACGACTTGATACGACTCTACGTGTATTTACTTGTTTTCGGGATTTTTCGTTTTCTTTCTTTTTGTTCGAAAAATAAAAAAAAGGTGATTGAAATTTGCAAGCTTTTACACCGGACTGTTTTTCGCCGGTAAAATACCATTCGCCCATCAATAACTTAATGGATTTCCGATGTACGTGGTACAGCGTCGATTTGTCCTACGCTGCAAGTGCTTTTTTCTTGGCTTTCTTTTTACACATTCACGAGGGGACGTTCGACGTTGGGTGTGCGAGTTGACGCCCCTGCCCGTTGAGGTACCGTACTTAGCCGCGCGAGGACGCTCCGTAGCGTATTAAAATATGAAATATCGGAACGTCCGTTCGGTTTAACCGAATGACCGGATAACGAGTCTCCATTTTGCATCGTTCTCCTCCCCCTCCCCCTGGGCGCCTCGTTCTCTTCCACCGTATTTCCCACTTCCGTTCGTATCTGCGCGCGTTCCAAACGCAGGCGTCATTTTTTTTTTTCGTTTCCGGAGGTATCGACGAAAAATAGGGTAAGCTGGTATAGGAGTACGCAATTAAGCTTCGCAAGGTTAAAATAAAATTAATTAATTAATTTTTTAAATCAGTTCTTGCTTTACTCGAAAGACTATCTCGTAATGTCAAGAAATAATGAGAAACAACTTTTTATCTTAATGTCATTTTACCTAATCAGCTTACAATTACAAAATGGTATTTGCGTACGTTTACACGGACAGGTGTATAAGAAAACCTACGCATGGGGGTGGATAAGAGTACACGTGTATTAATCAACAAATAAATCGCAAATAAATTCAACAACTCCCAAATAGCCGGTATGTATCTCACGCCACAAAGTTTTACACGCCGAAGAATCAATACAGTCTTCTTCTTCTTCATCTTCATCTTTGTACAATGTAATATTCGATTTAGTTTTGGTTATTTTCTTTGGTTTGGTATTTTTCTTCTTCTTATAGTATCATTCGTCTTTTTTGGTTTGAAGTTTGTATTTTTAGGAAGTCAATAAAACATTCCTTCAATTTTGTTTATGTATTCACATAATTGATACTATAAGCAGAAGAAAAATACCAAACCAAAGAAAATAACCAAAACTAAATCGAATATTACTTATATTTGTTCTTGCTCCATTTCCGGTGAAAATGTGGTATCATATATATCAAGTGACGTGGGTATAAACAAAATTGATGGAATGTTTTATGGGCCTACTAAAAATACAAACTTATAAACAAAATTGATGGAATGTTTTATGGGCCTACTAAAAATACAAACTTCAAACCAAAAAAGACGAATGATACTATAAGAAGAAGAAAAATACCAACTCAAAGAAAATAACCAAAACTAAATCGAATATTCCTTATATTTGTTCTTGCCCCATTTTCGGTGAAAATGTGGTATCATATATATCAAAAGACGTGGCTGGGTCATCTCTTTTAGGTTTCTTACGGATAGTAGCTTCGTTAATTTATAGTGAACGAGCTGCGCTCCTTATTGATTTACCATCATTAACTCGCCGTTTTGAATTTTCGAGACTTTTCGTAGACCATAGATTTCAATTTGTAGTTCGTTTTCGTCGAGACATACTGAAATAATAAAAAATAACAAGCTTTTACACGCATATGTAAGATCGGTGTATAGCACCGTTTATGCAAACACAACTGCTGTCGCCGTATAGCGGATGGTAGCGGAATTAGATTCCTTGGCAACATAACCTCGATGAGCCGGCATACGAAAACAACAGTAGTTTCCTATGAAATACATTACGCTTACGAGTTGTAATACTTTAAAAATAATAAAAATAAATAACAAATTTCAGAAAAAACTTTTGACTTACCTAGCTTCTCCGTTCGATGTTTTTATTCAATGTTTTTCAATGACGCACTTCCACGCATTCAGCCGGTCTAAACACAACTGAAGTTAGCTTCAAAACGCAAACTATTTAGTCAGTAGGTTCACTGCGTACCCCTATCGCCCGCGTACTCATGTACCAGCTTAACCTACGAATTTCCATATTATCCAACGTAATTATTATTTCGCTCCGCGTTGTTGCCGCTGTGTTTTCGTCTTTCATCATTTTTGGGGTGTGAGTTTCCGTGGATAAGCGGAGTTCAATTTTGCACCGTTAATGGGAAAAGTACGTTCTTCCGATGGAAACGTTGATCAGCCTCGATTGACGTTTTTCCTTCCAACTTTTTTTTTCGCACTTTATCAATAATAATAATACAACCTTGTGATCTTTCAAAAGAACACAGGCGTCGAGAAAAACCCGTTCAAAGTTTGATCAGCTGCTCGCGCCGTCGTAACGAGAAGTTTACCTTCGAGAAGTTTGCCAGGCTTCCCGCACTTTCCTCCTCGAGTCGCCACGAGTGACGCGCGACTTTTTGAAATCTCGACGAAATCTTAATCACTCGAGCTTCCCGCGTTCTCGTGACAAAATTTCAACCGATCGATCGACTCTCCTCGATCTCGTCTGTTTCACGCACCCCTACCCCTCCCCCCCCCCTCTCCATCCAACCCCTAACGCCTTTCCATCTCTCCCTCCTCCCGACGGATCGTGTCCCGTTGCGCGGAGCCTCGATTGATGGGCAACTCGTTTTGCGCGCGAAGTATCATCAACACCCGTAAGAATACATCGAGCATGTAATACAGAGCGATACGCACGGACGTGCTGCATACAACACGTGCGCACAGATGCAACATCGTTGAGTCTCGGACTCGTTTTCCCGCTGTGCTTTTACGAGAAAGTTTGGTTTTTTTTATTGCGCAATATACGGCACACGGCTGGGCGCAGTATCGACAACAAACAACGCACGGTATTGAAAAACGTTTGACAGTCGCAAGCGTATTTAACGTCGAGCGACGTGAGAGTCAATTAAATATGATTTTCAAAGGAAAAGCTGCCGTAGAGTTCGGGTGATAGGATCGACAGGTTTCGTTAAGAAATAATATCGTATCGTCTCGAATTCAGCCGCGAGAGGGAGAGAGAGAGAGAGAAATGTGCCTCTTTCATTTTCTCGTGACTTCTTTCCTCGCGTGTTTAATCCATCCGCTTAAAACGAAACACGAATCTCGGGTCATAGGTTAGTTTGGTGCCCGCGAAAGAGAGACGGAATCGCCGGTCGAATTGATTGGGTATGGTCGCCGGGAGGTCCGACTCGAAGAAAGAACCGAAAGAAACAAGAAGCAAAGGGATGCCGGGGCGAAAGAGAGCACGGGGTACCGAGAAAAACGGGGGTGGTGTTTCGCGCGCGTTGGGGTGCTCGGGTTATCGGAGAACGAGGCTGGGTGAAGGGAGTTCAGGAGGGGGGGGGGGGTTGTACCTCTTTCCCCGTTCGTGAACGCGGCGAGGAGCTTGCCACCAAGAGGGAGAAAAAGTATGCGAGCAAGTTTGGCGAAGGGCATCTAGGAGAGGGACGTTGAAGGGGGTGCTATTGGTTTTTGTCGCGCATGCCTACTGCGCGGCGCCAATCTGGCGAATTATTAGCCAACTTTAATCCACCCGGAGACGAGAGATGCCACGGACTGTTTTCTCGTGCGTGTACCTACGTCCGAGCTCACCGTTTAATTTCTTGGCTTTTCCTATTCGAGTTGGAAAAATTCCCACCCCTCCATCGCTGCCCTTTGCCCTTTCGCCCTTTCCTCTCGTTCGTTCAATTTTCGCCTGGCATCTCCAAGGATATATCCCGTCCCGAGATACTCGGATATTTTTGTTAAAGATGTACGTAAAAAATATAAACTTGTCCAATTTTTAATAAATCGGAAATATATTGTAGAGTAGTTGATCACGCTGGATCCGCTGACAAAAATGAAAATGGCACTTAACCGATGATTTAGAAAGAAATATTTAAGAATCAGAGATTTATTTAACTACGTGTTATTTGTACCGGAAATCGAGAAAATCAAACGAAAATGATACAAAAGTATGTGTATCTTCGTCGATGCACGGGAAAAACAAGAATTTTTCGAAACTTCATACATTTTTCAATTTTTTTACGAGTTAAAAAGCCACGGTTCTCTATGACGTTGTGGAAATATTTTTGATTAACTTTTGACGTTTCAGTAACAAATGCCATGGCTGACTGTAGCCTTGTTGCCACATTTTCTCGGGACAGAAATACAATTATTTGATTGGCTCGACTTGTACTCGGCCACAAATATCAAATTGCATATTGATTTGATTAAAAATCCAAAATTATTATTCAAAATGACATAATTTTTTCATTAGGAATTATAGAATTCAATCAGAAATGATCCGGCATTGATATTTCGACACAAAAATTAACCTTAACCTTTAAGGACTGACGTGTGGTCTGACAGACGCTCTGACAGGCACAAAAATTCTATATTTCGTTTTACTTATACCATAACTAGATATATTAATAATACATAGAAAGGTTTTTTTTTTTTAAGAAAAATATCAGAAGCATAAAAGTTATTGACAGTAAAGCTCCGGTGGTCTAGCAGTCTTCTGTACTTAAAGGTTAAAAAATATGTACTGGGGAATTGGCCTTACATGCATTCTTAAGGAAATGTCTCTCTGTGAAATTTTCTCACGTTGTAAGCTCTCAAAGGAAGAGTTTTGAAGATATCTATTTCCAATTTCGAGAGAACATTTTTAACGTCATTCTCTATCGCGCTATGGAGGTATTTTTTTTTAAATTGGACAAAATGGCGGTGGCTCTTTTTTGCGACAGTTTTGCGTAAAAAAAATAGGAAGATTTAAAAAAAAAAAAAAGCTTTCATAGCGCGATAGAAAATGACGTTAAAAATGTTCTCTCGAAATTGGAAATAAATATCTTGAAAACTCCTCCTTCGAGAGTGCACACCGTTTTGAAAAAAACCATTCCGAGAAATACGCGTTTGAAGATTGTAGTCCAGCGTAGTCTCGCTCCGTTCTCTTTCTACAAAAAACACTGTAGCGACCGTAGTAATTTAAATTTCGATTAAAAATTTTTAAAAATTTGAGGCAATGTTTAGAACGGGTTTTAGAGCAGAATGTTTAGAAGTATACGATAATGCAAAAAACAGAATGTTTAGAACTTTACGATAATGCAAAAAACAGAATGTTAAATTTCGATAAAAAATTTTTTAAAATTTGAGGGAATGTTTAGAACAGTGTTTAGAGCAGAATGTTTAGAACTATACGATAATGCAAACAACAGAATGTTTAGAACTTTACGATAATGCAAAAAACAGAATGTTTAGAACTATACGATAATGCAAAAAACAGAATGTTTAGAACTTTACAATAATGCAAAAAACAGAATGTTAAATTTCGATAAAAAATTTTTACAAATTTGAGGGAATGTTTAGGACAGTGTTTAGAGCAGAATGTTTAGAACTATACGATAATGCAAAAAACAGAATGTTTAGAACTTTACGATAATGCAAAAAACAGAATGTTTAGAACTATACGATAATGCAAAAAAAAAAAAACGATTTTTTGAAAAATTCACACTGAGTCCTTTAAATACACTCGCGAGGGCACGTTGTCAGCGCTCCGAAAAATAAGAGCCGAGAATCAGGAGTGAAATATGGATCGATGACGCGGGGGCACGTGGCTCCTATCCGAGATAACCTTTGCGAGTACTACGACGGAGACGGGTGGGAACGATCCGCGGTTTACGCGTCGGTAAGTCGCGTACACCCTTCTAAAAAGTTTGACGTTTTTTTCGTTTCCCTTTTACCGCGTATCGGCCTCCTCCCCCCTCCTCCCCCAACTTTGGTTGTCCCGAGCGACTAACGTTTCATTTAAAAAAAATTTTTTTTCATATTTTCACAATGGCCTAACCTCTTGAAGGTGACCCATCGTTTTACAGGTCACCCTGCCCCACGCCCCCTACTCATACTCGTTTCTACCCGTTTCCGTGCACGCGCGGTGACCCACGCGCCCTCGTGTTTCACCGGACACGCACACCCACGGAAAGAGAGAAAGAAAGAAAGAGAGAGAGAGAGAGACGCGCGCGCGTGATTTCCCAAATATGTATCGCGGAGATCGGACGAGGGACGGCACCGAGGCACGGGTAATTCTAATACGGAATCGTTCACCCCGGCGCCCGCGCACTGACGTTTTCCTACGCTGTAACCTTTGACCAACTCCAATCACTGGAGTGGCGTTGGGTCAGGAAAGGGGCGAGGAATTCCCCATGTACTCTTCTCCTCCCTCACTCTCCCTTTCTCTTTATCTCTCTCTCTCTCTCTCTCTCTCTCTCTCTGAACTGCGTGCATGAAGATCGGAAACCAGAGAAGGTGGTGTGGGAAGGCGGGGGGCGGGTGTTTTGCGGCAGGCCCATTATAAGTTTCTCGCTTTCCCATGTACATCTTTGTGGCTCCGAGATCCAATCGCTGGGTAGACTAACCGGTTTCAGCCATCCCCCCCCCCCCCCCCTCTTCTCCGTCCCACCTTCTCCATTTGTCCCGATATTATTATATTCGTGCCATTCTTGTACCATTAACGCACAATGTCCGTGCGTACTCATCGGCATATCTCGTACGAATTGAATGATCCTCAGACTGGAAAATAGCCCGATTTTTCGCACGGCGAGGGTGGGGGGTAGCGGCGTTATTCAGAACATGTATAATTTCTAGCATCGACGCTACAGAGCTCGTCATATTTCGAGGATTTGGGCAACTGTCAAAATCAAAGGTATTAAAAAAAATGTATTATCATTTTTTTTTTTTTTTTTTGTTATCGTTGATAGCTAAAGGGAAAAATAGTGAGTGGGAAGATGGACGAAGGATTTTCCGAAGTTTTCCGGACATCCCGAGCTCTTGAGGAAGGAACTCCCCACGAGGAGCCTTAACGAGGGAAACTCGAGGAATCCGTAGGTGAGGCAGCGGGAGGGGGATGTGTGTGCATTTGTACATATACGTCGATAGGGTTAATCCCGAAAACGGCGGTGAGCTTGTGCACACTCGATACACGCTCTTTTGGCACCGCGTGCACCATCGATTCGTATACACGGATACACAATCGTGATCGCGATTACAAAACGCACACAGGCCCCCTCGTATCGCGCGTACGTTTGCACAAAGTTACGCGTATCGATCGGCCCAACCATCCGGCCGAGCGCCCGCCCACCCGCGCCCCCGTGTTTTCTCTTCCTATTTAATTATTCTCCCTCCGGTATAACTTTTGCCGACCTTGCGCGCCGGTCTCATTCCCCGATCGCCGTACCGATTGCCTCCTCCGTAACGAGTTTTCGCCTGTCGACAATAATTGGTTGAAAAAAAAAAACAAAAAAAAAAAAAACAACAAAGTGCACGAGTTTGAAAGATCGGGAATTCGGGCGATGGTCCAAATTTCCATTCGGTTCAATCGTGACGCGACTCGACTCTACTTTTACTGGAAACAAGACCCTTTTTTATTGTCCCACATTCGTCGCTCGATCGATAATTATATTTATTTGACTTTTCAATTTTCGCTCCATTCACGTTTGACGATTTTATTTACTTTGTTTAAATCTTGACGTTAGAATAAATGATTTGCGCCGATCGGCTGGGATTCGCTATTGGGGATTCGTCGAATCGTTATTACGATCGATTAATCGGTCCACGAGACGAATTTACGTACACTCGTTGATAGGCATTTGCCACGTTCGACCGAAGGGAGAACTGCGAGGGAGGGAGCGAGAGAATCCGTTCCCGGCGCCATTGGAACTCCTGAGGTCCATTAAAGAGTCGTCGGACCCTTGTCCTCTCCCTTCGTTCGAGGGAGCAAGATAGGGAGAAAAAACCAGAAAACGTAAAAGGCAAAAGTGTTCGCTTGAAAACCAGTTCACGCGAGGTTGTATCGTCTTGTTGGCAGCAGAACGCATCGTTTTGTTACGTGTGTGTCTATACTCGTATACGTACACGCCCGTTTGCTCGGGTACGCGCGTCCCTGCGCCTCCCCTCCACCTTATGTATATAAATATATATATATATATATATATATATATATATATATATATATAAGCGCTGGTACGTTTGTGTCCGTGCGCGTATATAAAGCCGTACATTCGAGATTCAAGACGACAGATTTCTCTTTTGGGTCGTTGCCTACGCCAATGCGCCCTCCCGGAGTCTCTCGTCTTCGCTAGGTATTTCTCGAGTGTTCCTCTCTGATTGACCCCCGCGCTATTCTCCAATTTTTACGCTTCTACGGTTTCCCATCCGACTGTGGGAACGCTGATCCTTCAATTTTTATTATCGCGACGATGGGTCAATTCCGACGGCACCACATTTATTTAACGCGACCTCAAAAAAACGCCCGGTCATACGCGTTTTACAGGTGCGCCTGCTCGAATTATCGTTTAACCGATAATTCGTTACGCTTCAATGTGGCACTCTAGTTTCATCGCGAATCGTGAAACGCCACTCGCCAAAAGTCGTACTTGAAAAATAAGCTATGGTTGTCATGTAAATGGACTTGACGTTTGTATCGTTGCGACCCAATGAAATTTCGTTATTTTGAAATTTCCATTATTTTGGGATATATATATATATATATTTTTTTTTTTCAGTTTTGAATTCTAGGATTATCGGAATAAATATTTGTATAATTATTGAGGTATTTTACTTACGATTTAAGGGAACAAAATAAAATAGAGAAATTACAAAATAATTTCGTTGCGTCGCAACGTTGAGAACTTCAATCTCATTCGAGTTTATGTAGAATCTGGTATACGACGTCGCTCGATAAACTCCGAAACTTTTTTTATAAATATATTTTTTTCATTGATTTCTTTCAAAATGTTTTTATTCATTCTGAAACGCATGTATTTCTTTCGATGTTTTTTTTTTTGTATTAATTTTTACACGTGTCTATTTATTCAAAAATATATTTTTTTTTCTATGAATTTTTCAATTATATAAATGAATTGATGTTTCAAGGCGATTCGAGTGCACTTTCCAAGTATGATTTTTTTTCCAAATTTCCACCAGCACGATCACGAATCGCCTCGCTGTATCGCGCGGATAAACTATCTCGAAAATTCTCTGTATTTCTCTTGTCCTGTGGTTTTTTTTTAACCCGAGTAAAACAGCAAGAGGCCATCTCTTATGTCCGCGCAATCCCGGGGAAATATCGTATATAATCGCTGCCATGGGAGCGTAAGATATACAAGCGTACACGGGACGTTCCGTTTCAAAGCGCCCCGGCTGTAACCTTTTTTTTTTTTACATTCGTCGAAACTTTTCCGACAAACTGAGAGTCGTTTCTTGATCACGGAGTATGAAATTCTGCCAGCGATAATTATTTTCCAAAACAGTGAAAAATCTTTTAAATTTTTAGGTCGTTGAAAAACTCACGCATTTTTATTCGCCCTCGCATATTTTATTTATTTCAATTTATATTTAATTATTATTAAATGATTTTTTCTATCTTCATTGGAGGTCGGTAAACGCGAAGAGGTTTGAACAAATAAGAAAGATTTCAGCGTTCGCGAAATATACGAGAGCATCGACGACCAACATCCGCCAAGTTAGATCAATCGAATGCATTAGAAAATTGATTGGACTCTTCGAAATGAAAAGCCTTTCTACGACAAATCAAATTTCTTCAACCCTAATCACGTACGTGTACGTATACGTATATTTATTAGATTGGAAACTAATCCCAATTTCGCGACAATCACCGTTCTCACTGGATCGAGGAAATCTTGTTCCTGAGATATCCCAGGGATGATATTACATCCGTACCACTGGAACATATCTTTATCGACCGAGAAAAGAGGAAATTAGGGAAGCGAAGCTTCGGGGCGAGGCGCAACTCGATCGATAATTTTTCGGTGCATCCACAAAAATTTCAACTAACGAGATATCAAAGAGAACATTATTAATTTCCGGATGAAATTAATACGGTGAACAATAATGAGAATAAAGAGCCGGAAAAAAAAAGTCGTTCGCAACGCGCAAACTCGAGCTGTATTATTTATCCCCACTGACACCCACACCTGCTTCAAAGCGACGAATAAAGTAGAAAAATAAATGGGATTGAATTTCGCTACATTGCGACGCAACGAAAATAATGATTTTTCAATTTCTCCATATTTTTTCTCACTTAAATCCTAAAGAAAATACTCCAATAATTATACAAATCTTTATTGCGATAATCTAGAATTCAAATTCGAAAAAAAAATATTTCGACAAGTAATGGATACGAGGGAATTGAAAAAATGAGAAATTCAATTTAATTGCGTCGCAACGATGCGAATTTCGAGTCCATGAAAATAGATTATTCGGGTGTGGGATTCGGCAAGGAGAAACGATTGTTTCGAGAATTCGATTGTTTCGAGAAATGATTGTTTCAAGTATTCATGAATGAAAGTACGCTTGTTACGAATACGAATCAAAGGAATATTTGATAGGTTGCTGACAAAATCCATCGTGTGACGATAGAGCCTTCTTTTTCTTTGGTAGCATTCCCCCGTTGTATTGACGTTGCAGTCGTGTGCGCGTGTGCACGAGTAGGTACAGAAATCCAGACACGTGCACACCTGCGTATCGCGAATTTAAGTTCCGTCGATGTGCAAGCCCGCGCGCTTGTGTATAATTGTGTATCCCGGGTATTTCCTTTATATCGGTCGTTCGGTGTCAGAAGGGCCGCCCGAGGGTTCCTTCACCAGTAGGAACGGCGACCCTCTTCGAACTCGACCGTTCCTACACGAGTTTGCCCTCGCGCGTGCGTGTGTGCGTCGAACGATGCGCGCACCTCGGTGTGAGCTGGTGCATGTGCCCAAGTGGCTGCCTGGAAGAGATGCGTATCCATGGCAACCCATCCCTCCCGTGTCAATTTGCCCCACTCTCTCCGGCTCTCACCCTCGCTCCCTCCCTCGTTTTCGTCGTTACTTCTCACTCGATGTGTATATACGGGTTGCGCGCGCGTATATATGAACGAAAAGAGTCAGCCTTGTACGGGTCGTTCGAGGCCGAATCGGCGGGTCACTGACCCTCCCCATTTTTTATCATTCGCGGCCTGTGTGCGGTGGTGTGCCCCTCCGAAGGGTTGCCTCCTTCCCTACGCTCAAAAAATTATGGTTATTTCGAATGATTCGACAATTCGCGTTTTACACCTCGAAAACGGATACAAACGACAAAAATACAACAAAACTAATACAAACGAACGAAAAAAATATAACAAAACAAATACAAGCAAACGAAAGATACAACAAAACTAATACGAACAAACGAAAAACATACAGCAAAACAAATGCAAACGAACGAAAAAAATATAACAAAACAAATACAAACAAACGAAAAATACAACAAAACAAATACAAACAAACGAAAAATACAACAAAACAAATACAAACAAATATAAATTGAAAAAGTCGTAAAACATTTTCCGTACGATCTTTGAAAAGAAGTTCCTTTTTTTTTTTTACTAAACTCGATTCGACCGAATCTTTTTTCGTCGAGTAACTTTTTTTCAAAATTTGTTTTCGTATGAAACGCGACTCGTCGTCGAGCACAAACGTGACAACATTAGGTACTCGAAGTTCGCAACGCTCCGACGCAACGAAAATAAAAATAAATTTATAAATTCGGGTCATTTGATGCATAGTCAGCTTCTAAGTGGTAAAAAAAAACACCTTGTGCACATCACTTTGAGCGATTTCGAAAAATAAAGGCCACTCTTAAGGGTGGTTGAATGTTGACAAAATTCGTATCTCCGAAAATTAAGAGATAAACAATTTTTTTATTTCACGGATAACCAGAGACCTCCCACCAGACTCCACGAAAAAAAGATGGCCGAATTTTATTAACTGGAACTGACTTTCAATCCCCTTAAGAGGAGATTGAAAGTTTGAAAAAATTCGTATCTCTCAGAGCTGTCCAAGAATTTCTGATCCTGTCGTTTGTACACGCTGAAAAGACGAAGGGGTGCGATATCCCGGAATTGGTCGATTTCAACTAGAACGCCTCGTACGCACGAATCCACTTTTTTCGTCCATCTTTCTCTCGCTACCTCCCCCGCGAGCACTGTACGACTGACTCTCCTTTATCGCGACCTTTCCCCCACCAGCTCTC
Source organism: Ophioninae sp. A BG-2022a (assembly GCA_030523105.1). Classification (NCBI taxonomy): domain Eukaryota; kingdom Metazoa; phylum Arthropoda; class Insecta; order Hymenoptera; family Ichneumonidae; species Ophioninae sp. A BG-2022a. The sequence continues at coordinate 6,034 of JAPYZI010003659.1, read as the reverse complement.
TTACTTTCCAGTGTGGAAAAACCGATTCATCGCTTGACACGACGAAGGTTCGAACACCCAAAACATGGCTAAATGAATTCTAAGCGTGTGGTCGAAACGGGGTGTAGAACGCGTGCTCGTGTTTCCAGAGGTCTATCGGCGAACTCTTCGCATCATTGACACGACGACGACGCTTTCGCATCGTGGAGCAAAATCGTGAAAAATTCGGCAAGATTTTTAAGAGATCGTCTCAGGGTGAAATTTTCAAAAAATCGTTTTTTTTTGCGTTATCGTATGGTATACATCTAAATCTAAACATTCTCTCAAATCTAAACATTCTCTCAAATTTTTAAATCAAAATTCATATTATTACGATCGCTACAGCGTTTCTTGTAGAAAGGGAACGGAACGGGCCTACGCGGAACTACAATCTTCAAATCGCGTTTTTCTCGGAATGGTGTTTTTCAAAACGGTGTCCACTTTCAAAGGAAGAATTTTGAAGATATCTATTTCCAATTTTGAGATAACATTTTTAAAGTCATTCTCTATCACGCTATGAAAGCTTTTTTTGTTGCGGTCTTCCTATTCTTTTTTACGAAAAAACTGTCGAAAAACAGGGCCAAATTCGATACTTTTTGTTCGAAGCGCCGGCATTTTGTCAGATTAAAAAATAAAACCTCCATAGCGCGATAGCGACTTTCCTACAGATTAATAATCTTTTCGAAATTTTTGTTTCACATGAAAATAGCGGCAGGAATCGTGGACATCGTTCAGGACCTTTTTTTTTGTAACGTGTCGTTTCAACAATTTATTTATTTATTATATACTAAATAAATGAACGTAAAAAAATCATTTTGTATTCGGCATTGATGTATTTATTTATTAAAAAAAAAACCAGACCGATTAGTTTATTACAATATTCATTTAAAAAATCGCGAAAAAATTGGTAACTTTTCGAAGGGTCGCACCGAGACGATTTCTTAACCCTTGCAGGTCTAACGACTCTCAGCCCATGCGGTTCGTACGGACGACGCGCGGCTAAGCGCTAATGATCGCTGTGTACGAAATGCGTCCTTGGTCCGTACCAATTGTTTTCGCCAGACGCATGTATGCGTCCTTGGAGCTCAAGAGATTAAACCGTCAATCATCGCGAATCCTTTTTCCGCAAATTGCCAATAGATGAGGGATGCGAGAGAGGGTCTGTGGAAGGTGCGATCTACACACGTGTCAATACTTGACCGTCCTTTGATTGCTCTCGAAGCCTATTTCCTTTGTAATTTACAAACCGCTTGGCTGCGTTAAACCTATGAGGCTTCATTCGTATCTATAGAAAATACGCGCGCCCCCTGTCAGCGACTATCGCACGCTTCGCTACGTCCCTCCGATAACCGTTCTAAATCTCCTTTAGACCGCAAAGTCTGACTAATACGATATCCTACGTAATCGCCACCAGCATTAATTCTCACCGAGAATAAGTTTCGACGCGAATGAAAGCTTCGTAATGAGAACGCTGTACAGCGGCCCTCTCGACTCGAGGGCCTTTAATTACCGAAATAAATTGCGAATCGATACCGCGATTGGTCTCAATGTTTCGCGAGGCTCGCGCTCTTCGAACGCGACCGATCACTTTTTCGTACCGTTTCAATTATCATCGAAATTCGTATTTTTCTTTTTTTATAAATTTACGTAGGAACTTTAGAAACGAAGATGTTTAGAAAAGAGCCCATCATAGCCAGCGGAGCGTAGTATCTCGAAATTGAAAAATTCCAGTTGAAATACTTCGCGATATATTGGCGCCCCTCTCACGCTGACGTTGCTTGTACACGGGCTGCGTTGGGACTCTAGAAAAGCCCAATTAATTACGCTACGATAGCTCAGTTCAATTTTCTCTCGTAATCTTACCGTCACTCGGTCTTTTTAGAATTGATATTGGGAGCGCGTCGAGGGCGGTAATTTTCATGAATTTCCCGCTAGTGCTTTAACGAATCGCGGTCTTACTCGGCGGGGTGGATGACGGGAGGGAGAAAAAGCCCATCCCCCCCTCCACCTTCCGCGAGTCGCAGCCGCGCAGTCTCGAATTTTGTGACGTCCCACGTAATTCTCGTCGTTAATTGGTATTCAGAGGATGCAACGTATTTTTTATTTTCGCAGCTTGACGTTACTCACAAATTTAGAGCGTTCCAATGCTCGCAAGATTATACTCGGATAATGCGGAAATGCTCGGTTGCGTGGCTACGTGTTACGGGGAGGAACGTATGTGCGTGTACGTGGACGAGTAATGCGCGCGAGATCACCCGACTATAAGTAAAATCTCCCAACAACCCCCATCACGCCCCACCCCTAACTGGTCTTTCATCCTTTTTGTCTCCTTCCATCCTTTTTCCTTTTCCTCTCCCTCATAAACTCTTGCCCCATTTTAGAGGATGCTCCTGGTGCTCAGCTCCATCGTTCATACGCCTCTTCAACGTCCGGATTTATCGCATCGGTAGATCGTTCTGGCTGGAAGTCATTCAGCACGAGAGCGAGAGAAAGAGAGAAAGAGAGAAAGAGAGAGAGAGAGTGACGGGAGGGGTCAGGTGGAAATTGACAAAATTATCCGAAGGAATTTGAAATTCTCCGATATTTTCGTGACAATTTGACTATCGCGAAGATTCAATTATGAGTTTCATTCGTCTCAAATGTAGGCCACGCGACGTTATTATTTCCTGAATTGGGTACCGCTGCTTACTTAACATTCGCGATTACCGATCGAATCGAAATTTTCTCTTCGTTCGGTTTTGTTATTTATTTCAACAATGTTTTCGGAAAATATTCGAAAGTGCAACTCCCGCTAAAAACCGGGAAACCAAAGAAAACAACACCAAACAAACGCAAACACAAAAAGTTTGCTCGATTCTGACAGGAGTTACACTTCCGAATATTTACCAAGTTTTGTTCCATGTATTTTCTATATTATCCAAAAATGTATTATTCCTATGAATACAAGACGTAAAGATGTAACGAATCGTTCGATATAAATAATTCGGTACACTCGATGAGTAGATCAGCCGGTAAAACGACCGTTATTAGGATAGACCGATGAACGCAACGCAGCGCTCTGCCTAGTAGTACAATTTTTTTTCTCAACTAGTAAAACCGATATTAAATGTTCTTAAATCACCTGCGAACAAAATTAATTGTGCTACAGTTTTTCAAAGAAAATCCATCGAAAATTGTAAAAAAAAAAAACTGAACACATACTTGAGTACAAAGTTCCCACAAGTCCCAGTTTTGTGTATCCCACGATTGTATATTTGGACCGTAAGCGCATACCCGTGTCGACTTGTGCCGAATCTCATCCTCTCCTCTCTCACTATTCCTCTCTTAATCTCTCTCTCTCTCTCTCTCTCTCTCTCTCTCTCTCTATCCCTTTCGTGCTCGCTTTTCCTCCTCCTCCTGCTCCTCCTCCTCCGCCTTTTTACCCGATTTATAATTTAGAAATTGCTCTTGGCAAGCGTCCCGTACTTGGGGCACTCTTATGCAGATATCTTCATTCCTCTCTTCCCTCTCTGTCATGAATATGTAAACGCGTTCCCTTCGCTATGCACAGAGTTCAACCGCTCCGCTCTCCCTCGCCATCAATAATTGAGCCAAATCAAACATTTTCGAGTAACAACCATGCGAAGCTTTCGACTAATTCCGTTCTAACTTCATTGGCGCGGAAATGCAACGCTTTTTTCCGAGTCTCGAAAAAAAAAATAAATAAATAAATAAAACAAGCACGCGCTGCCTCAAACGACCAACAAACGAAAACTGATCTCGTCTTAATCAGCCTCGTTATGCGTTAATGAAAACAATTGAATTTTGAAAAAAAAAAAATGTTTTTTTAAAAATATCTTTTTTACCATTCTTTTTTTTACCAGTTCACAATTTTGGAATCGTAGAGTATTTTATACGTGTATTAGAAAATTAGCGAGTGTATCAGAAAATTATTCGCGAGCCACGGGTCTATCGCGTGGAATGAGAAACGAGGCCCCGCGTAACGACGCCAATGGACCGTCCTTGGCAGCTGTGTCCGACGCGGCAAAGATCTGGTCCGTCCCTTCGTCTCTTTCAACGTTAACGAAAGGACAATACTTTTCCTCTTGGCTGTATATAAATACGAGAAAGAGGGACTGCGCTTGAGAGGGAAATGAAAGAGAGAGAGAGAGAGAGAAAGCAAGGGACGGCGAGGTATTTCAAAATAATAAGAAAAAGGATGATCCTTTTGCCATCGAGAAACCAGAGCGGTTATTTATCGGTATAATTTAATAATGCCATTCCTATCGACAGCGTCGTTTTTCCAGTATTACACAAACGCCCGTACGCGCACTTAGCAGCGACGTTGAAGCTCGCATCGACGAACCGCGCAACGATCGTTTTCTTTATCGCTCGATTTTTATCATTATTATTATTTTTTTCTTTCTTTCAGTCGTAAGATTCCGAGTTCCATCCCTTCAACCTCGTCCCGATTTTGCCCTCCAACGAATGACGCTCTCTTCGTCCGCTCTACTAATTCAATCAGCGTTCGTTTCATTCTCGTGCGATTCTTTTGTCTTAATGAGTAAACACGGAGGATTCGGGTGTGGATAATATCGAATCCGAATACGTTTACAGTTTTTTTTATTTTCATCTCTCTCTCAAATTTAATTTGCGTTGCTTTATTATTTATTATTTATTTTGCGTTATAATATTTTTAGTTTATTTTCCGTTATTCCTTATTTCGATTATATTTTATACTTTATATATATATATATTTATATTCTTGTTTGTTTTTCTCGCATGGTCACATTCATCTCACCAGATTGCGTTTTTATTAGTTATTTGCCCCATAGCTTGCTAGGGCATAAATATACATCATCAAATAAAATCTTTCTCTCTCTCTCTCTCTCTGTTATTTTTCAACCACGATTCCCACTGGATCCGTCGAGTTTTCCGCGGGATCCGAGGCCAACCCCGAAACATTCGATGTACCTGTAATCTCGACTCGTACGAACGTTCCTGCCGTTTACCAATGTCTCCCGCCAGAAATTTCAATCCTACCTTATCCCCGGCATCTTGCTCCTCTTCTCGTCCGCTCCGATTTTTCCCGATTCAACGAACCTCCCCCGGAATTTTCGTTTACGGCGGCACCGCTTCTCCGATCGTCAGACTCGGTTCGTTCCAACAACTACCACCCTCGAGCTTTCCTCTCCTTATTCACGATATACTCGAATCCTTCCAGAATCGTCCTCTCCGCGAAGAAAAACATTTTCGCCAAGCGATTTAAATCCGGTTGCCTTCGAAACTTTCGACGAATGGCTAGATCTTCCAAAGATGAAAATCCTACGATGATCGATCGTGACGACGGCATTTCCAGCGTTCGATACTACCGATAGATACTCTGCTCGTAGCGGTTCGATCGCTGCGTGTAATCCGAATTCAGGGGACGTCCGTCTTCACGCGTCCTAAGGATCAAAGGTTGAGAGATCCCTCGGGGGGTGAGCGCGTGTTCTCGGAGGGTTCGATCCTTGCACGCGTTGGATCCAACGACCGCGAACTCTCGATAGACACCTCCCTCTCTCTCTCTCTTGCCATCCCTCCTTAGCTCCGGAAATCGATCGTTCCCGTTACACCTGCCGGTGATATCGCGCCACTTGTCAATTGCGACAACGACAACGCTACTCGCTCGCACCGGAATCGCGAACGAGTCCGCTGTTCCGGATCCTTCTGTCCGCGAAGAGGATCCTTGAGAAGCGTGCGATCAAGCGACAACGAGCGAGCGCCGCGGGTTCCTCGAGCTATTGGAAATCGAGGAGCCGTACGTGCGCAGCCGGGTCGAACCGAGTGCCAGGGGTGCATCGACACGAGCCACAGTCAAGTGCGCGTGATTCATGCGCCAATTATCGTATGAATACAGCTCCGTAACCCGCCATACCCCCGCGCACATTCACTCTCCACGCGCCTCAAGTTTTAACCCCCCCCCCCCCCCCCCCCCCCCCCCCCCCCCCCCCCCCCCCCCCCCCCACCCCCCCCCCCCCCGCCCCCCCCCCCCCCC
>JAPYZI010003658.1:0-21685 GCA_030523105.1 Ophioninae sp. A BG-2022a | reverse complement strand
GGGGGTGGGGTGGGGGGGGGGGGGGGGGGGGGGGGGGGTGGGGGGGGGGGGGGAAGAGAAAGAGCAAAAAGAAAAAAAGGGTTGCGCGTCGTCTGGTGCGTCGTCGGGGTCTTTAAACGCGGCGTGCTTTGATCTGGCTGGAGTAGCGACTCGACGTCTTCACTGTTCAACGTCACTTAGCCAACGAGGCGCGACTATGAAAAAAAAAAGGTAGAAAATGAAGAAAAGTGCTGGCTGGGGCCAAACGGATCGAGCGGTTCGCAACCGCGAGTCCAATGGGAAAAATGTCCATTCTTCTGATAATATATTCTTATCGAACGGATGAACGAGCAAATCGAGCAAAAATTTATTCGGTAAATATTCGGAATTGCAACTCTCGCTAAAATGAGACTGTAAATTTTGTTATCAATTTCTTATGGCTGTAAAAACTTCTATTAAGTTATACTTTAATGGGGCATTATGTTTTTAACCCAAACAAACCTAATCAAATAAAATACAGACGCAAATCCAAAGAAACACAACAAATCGGTTTTATTTTAAATAAATGATTTTTTATTGGATGTTTTGTCAAAAAATGTTCGATAAGAGTAAAATTGATTATTACAGAATTCTAGTTGACATCCTCGTCATTGAGGAATAAAAAAAGTAACTGCACGTTTTACCCACGAGCTCTTTGAGAGAATTTGTGGATCACGGACACCCCAAGATTGGATTCACTCACGAAAGAATCTCGAGGCGAGAATAACCTTCGGAGGCTATCTTTATGAGATTTTCCACAACCGCGAAGGATCCAAAACGAAGACACGTTTATTGGAGTTTCGTTCCTTGAGGAGCTCGTTCGGCTTTGACTGAGGTCGAGTCCAGTGACTCTTCGACCACGAGGAAGCCTGTGGCTTTAATATCTTTTTATTCACTTTGACAGCTTTTTGCACCTTTCCGTAGCTCTTCGTCTATACGTTTTTGCTTCACGAATCTGCTTTTAAATTTACTGGTCCGCTCAATGCGGTGAGTATGCAAAGATACAAGGGTAAGAATGTTGGTTAAATTTTGTCCGTAGGTACTCTCCAGCCAATCCAGTCAATATTTATTTTTAGTTAAGTTATTATTGTAAAAAAATATTTTTAGTTAAGATGGACCAAATATTATTAAAAATGTATTTTTAGTAAAGTTATTATTGTAAAAAATCATTTTTAATATTATTTGTTCCATCATCTGGATCACAAGATTATAAAAAGAGAATTTATCAACGATTTTGACTGATGAACGCCTCAAATTCTGATTTAATCGGATTTAGGCAAAATGCAAACAAAAAAAATTGGATATTTCATTTTTTTAAATTGGGTTTCGAAAGAGAACGAAGTTTTCAATTCAACTATATGTACATATATATATATATATATATATATATATTATATTCGTTTATATATCTCTATGTATAAATCTGATAAATATAAATAGAAATATTTAATTACTTGTCAATTTATTTCAATCACTTACTTTATTATTTGATAAATATTTTGGTCAATTATTCATTATATATTGAATGTTTAATTAGTAAATAATCAAATATTTAATTTTTATTTGATAAGTAATTAGAAAAAAATATAAAAATTATTTGATATTAACAACCACTGAAGAAATGAATTATTCATAATTTCACTTAGGTCACTTAATAATTTACAATTCGTTGCCTACGAACCATTAATGTTTTTTTTAAGCCCCGAATAGGATTGGGAACGAGTTTTTGTGATTTCCCGGCTTATTAATTCAAGCTTTCGACAAAAGCTCCATTTGATGGAAAATATCCCATAGCCTTGCTCCAAATAATATTGTAAAAGTAAAAAAAATCGATATTTTTTCGTCACTTTTTAAACATTGTCAAAATCCGGAAATTTTAAATACGTCGGTCGAAATTCTAGTTCTCAATTATTTTCAGACAATGGAAGATTCGACCTACTTTTTTTCGTCGCGTAGTTCGTAGATATTTTATTAGAAATCGATTATTATTTTAAATTAAAACGATGTTCATGCCCGCGTTTTTTAAAAATTTTTTTTTATCTCGCTTCCGGCACTTCGATAAACCGCGAATATTCGTCACACTCGCAGAACGAATGGAATACCCGAACCATTATCGTAACCGGGCCATCCGACTGATATGTTCAACGATAGTAGATCAGTACGGAGGAACTTTTTTTCGTTCGTGTTTCACACGCAGCGTGTAATCGAAAAGGCCAATTTCGACCATAGTTTGCGGTTCACTGAGTCGTTTTCAATGCCCATATTTTTACCGCCAAAAAAGAGTATGCACCAATGAACGTTTTAAAAAATAGAATAACTTTTATATAATTAAAAAAAACTCATTTTCTCTAGTATTTTCTATTAAATATTCCTCAATTCTTTCGATTAGAAAGTGAAAAAAAAATTTGACTTTCTAATCGTTCTGCTCATGCAATAATGACTATCAGTGAATCTGACTGTTGAGAGGACGATTCTCCAAGACGAAAGTTTTGAAAAACACTTTTTTCATATCCGCTTATTCTTCGATGCTGAAAAATCAAATGCTGTGAGTTCGTGATTTTTTGTATTGAATATTTGTTGAAACACACTTCGAAGTACAACACCCCATAATCAAGCTCAAAGTATCAATTTTATCAAAAGGTCGCCTCGAAATTCGTCTTCGAATTGTTTCCGTAACAAATTATGATCGCTGATTAATTTGTACGTAAAGAGAAAATCGACATAACCTCACAAATTTTCGAACGCACTTTTCTCATAGAAAATTAACAATTCTAAAAAAAATCGGGTATCAAGATCTATAGAATTCATAGATGGTGAGTTTGATGTTTTTATTATACGTGAAATATGTATAATGTGTGAGAAATCTCGGTTTACAAATTTTGAAAAAGCTCTCTCGTACTCGTTCGTCACGTGACAGTTTCTATTTCGTCTTACGGTAAAGTTCAATGATTGGCCGTTGGATGAAGAGGCATTACAGAGAACAATTCGATGTTGGGAGGTTAGGTGAGAAAAAGAAATGGCTTTATTAGTTTTCGTTTCTTTTCATTGTCGACGACGACCAAATCGTCTGGGGAAATCGAGAGACCCCGGTATTAATACCTGGCGCGTATATTCATTCTCTCTCTCTCTCTCTCTATCGAGCTCCGAACTTAAAGCCGAAGAGCTACGGAAAATTACTTCTACGTGTCATTAACTCCAACGAAGAAAAACGTGGAAACAATGACTGATGAATCGTCTGCAGCGTGACAAAAAATATTAAAAAATCAGTTTTAAAAATATATTAAAAATTTTGCAGAATTGCTGTTCAATAGTCATAGGAAAGTCATTATTCCTCGAGCAATGTAGACATTTTAATGAAAGTTAGGTAACTATAAAAATTTCAAAAAAATTACCGAATAAAAATCAGTGAACTCAAATTGAAGACGAAAGTCCCAAGTATGTTGCGAGGATTTCAGATTGGAAGCAATCTTTTGATTGTAACGATGGAACTGCTAATTGAACTTTAAATGTTTTATTTTATAAGTGCTCATTTATATTAATTACTTATCATTAAATATACTTATTCTTCTAAGTAATTATTTAAATGACGAACTAATTATTCGAAATACTTGTATAGATAAATTATTTTTAGTTATTCAGTATTTATTCTTTTCAAGTACTCATTAAGTACTTTTTAAGGACTTACAATTAAGATTAAGTACTTGCTTTTAATTATCGTTTCAAACCTAATTTTCAAGAATAATCTTGAATTATCTGTCTTTATATTAAAAATCCTCAGTGCCCTGAGAAATAAAAAATTGCTCATAAAATTAATATCCAAAGGACGTATCTTAGAAAATACTCTGGAAAATGATAATCAAGGGATGGCACGAATGGTGATACGGAGTAGGAGGGGTACATTCAACGTTGTTCCTACATGACAACGAGCCATTAAAAACACGTGTTTTTCGATGCTTTACACCCCGCTCGTAGTCTCCGGGCGATCAAATTCGAGCTCTCGATCTCGGTAGCTCGCGAAGTTGAAAGGCACGCGCTGGCGAGCGTTCATAAATCTCGAGTCAATAAAAGACCCGAAGTTATGATCGTTACACCGGTATTGAATCGATATCCCGTACAACAGAACGGCGCCGTAGTCGATCAGCGGTAGTTCGGTCGCGCGATGCCACGTAGCTTTTTATTCGACAGTCCAAAAAAAAAAAAAAAAAAAAAAAACAAAAAAAAATATAAAAAAAAAAAAAAAAAAAAAAAAAAAAAAAAAAAGAAAAAAAAAAGATGCGAAAGCTCCCGGATCGAAAAAGCTTACGCCGAATCTCTTCCTCAACGCGTTAGTTCCGTCCATCCGTTCGTCCGCCTCCCCCCTCCCTCTCTTTTTCCTCCGCAATTGAAACCAAAAAAGAAAGAAAAAAAAAACAAAGAAAAAGAAAAAGAAAGAAACAAAGAACGTTTGCTTCGAAGGATACGAATTCGTCAATTTTATCATTCCTCGCATTGTCACGAGCTTTATACAATGCTCGACAATTGCGTGGACGTGAGTCGGACGAGGCGATTTTTTCGCCCGAAAAATTCGCCGGCTCTCGAATCACCGATTCGCAAATTTTTTTCATCCGCACTTTTAATTCCATTCAATAGACGAAACGTTGACGAGGAAGTTGAAGCGAATTTTTTTTTGTTCCGTTTTTTGTTTTGTTTTTGCTCTTTCCCGATTTCGACTCCCCCCCTCCCCCTCCCTCCTCGCTCCTTCCACGAATCTCCCTCGTTGACAATGAAACATTTTTCAAATTCTATGCCAAAGCCGGATTTCTTTAACGAACACACAATCTCACCGGAGTCACTCCGTTTTTGCCGGAAAAAAGCCGAAAAAAAAAACGTTGCAAAGAACGGGAGGGGGAAGGGAGTCGCAATGGAATTGGAATTTGCTCGGTGCTGCGCTGTATTCGGTGGGATTGTAACTGCGGCCGGAGTTTCGTGGCTAAAGTAAAAGGGGACAGACGGGGAGGGAGAGGGGAGAGGGTTGGAGGTCGGTTCACGGCTTTAGCGATGAATCATGAGGCTCCTCGTCCAACTCTACGTATATGCCTTCTCGAGCTTTCCCTCTCTCGCGGTTGTGCCAAACATCCCCCCGTGTTGACCTCACTATATATACATATATGCGTGCATATATATATTCACTTGTGTATGTACATACATCCCGAGGTCAGTTTCATTGCACTTTTGTTCGTTTTTCCCAGCTTCCTGCAAGTTCGCGTTTCGGCCGAGAAATGTTTTTTGTTTTTTTTGTTTTTTTTTTTTTCACTCGGTTTTATGACAACGAGAGCATAAAACGCAGCTAGACGAATTTATAGATAAATGGAAAAACGAATAATTTTCAACGAATGTCATTTCCTTTAAATATCTACGTGACATAATAAATCTTTGGTTTTTGCATTTTGAAAATGTGAAAATAATAAATAATTTGTTGTTGATGAATAATAAATATTTTTTGTACATTTTTATTGGAGAAATGCATTATTCGTAAGAGCTTACGCTATGGATGATGCAAATCTTACATTTTTCGTAAGACAATTTAGACTCATTTTACTTTCTTTGTTTAATCGCATTTTTAGAGGTGAAAAGATTTTTTGAAAGATTATTTGTAAAAAATTCAACAGTGTACGAGATTGCACCGCTTGAGAGAGACTTTCAAGTGGAACTTTTTATTTCGACGTCCGTTGGTGTCCGAGGATTAAAAAAAGAAAAGTTGAACCGTCGTCATATCGGCTGACTCGCGAGTCAGCACGAAGGATTTTGGCACTAAACGTCGGCCAGAAGCCCCATGGCGTCGTGGCAAAATTCTCGCTGGTAAAAGGCGCGATGAACTGGAAATACACCCCGCGGATAGTCCTGGACGCCAAATCCACGTTTACGAAAAGAGTCATCTTGATCGTGTTTTTTTTTTTTTAATTCTTAGCGTTCATTGAAAACGTAGCAGACTGGCAATCCGAATTTTTCTCCGCATTAAATTTTTTTCCGAAAATGTTTATTCTACACTTATAAATTAAAATTAATCCAAAGCATTTATTTAAATTTTCATGGCTGCAACATTATTTTTATTTATCGAAATACTATTCAATCTGGTAATGAAAAATGCAACCTTTTAATCTAGGAATAAAAAAAGCAAAACCTCAAGTGCGGAATTAAAAATACAGTTTATTCGAGTCATGAAAAATACAAAAATTTAATCAAGAAATAAAATATCTTGACATTTATTCGAGAAGTAAAATGGACGTTTCTCAAAGCTCTAAAAATTTCGAAAAGACCTATCAAAAATCGCTCGAGTATTTTTAGGTTTTGTATTTTTAGATTATCGTGAAAATTCAAACCTCGAAGCCAAAAATCGATTTTTCTGTGGTTCGAATTCAACAACACAGTTAAAATAAAATACATGATTGAAGTCCTTACATTCAAGGTCCTTCGCCATATTCTTCATAACTGTCACAATCATTAATATCTTTCTACCAAATTGAATCCTCGACTTTCTAAATAAACTCCCAAATAAATAATTCATATTTGCCAAAACGATTATTCAATCATCTCCTTCCTTTTTCGAACCAACATTTCTGTCACTTTGATTTCCAAACCCAAACCCAGACATCAGCCGACCAATTATGCCCTAATTCTGTGACTTTTTACCTAATACTAGGTTATTTTTCCAGCTGTACATTTATCTGTACGGTGAAAAAAAAAAATTCAAAAGGAAGAAAAAGGAAGCGTGAAAGAAAAGAGACAAACGGGGTGATGAGGAAGACGTGGGAGGTTAAGAAAAAAAGAATCAAGACAGGAATGAGAGGAAGCCAACGTTAAGAGACTCTCGCCCTTAAAATGTGGCTTCCGGGTAACCGGACCCTTGCACCACTTTGGCCTTTCTCTTACTCTCTCTTTCTCTCTCTCTCTCCCTCTCACAGCCCTCTTTCTACAGAAATGTACATTCACATATCCAAATAGATACACCCACGTACAGAACACCCACGATTCGTCATTCAACGTCCATATCCGTTCCCTGTTTCAACGAACTTCTCATTTTCTTCCGGGCTTCCTTTTTTTTTATCATTTATATCCGCACCTCCCACTCGTTTTTCCTTTTCGTATCTGTATCTTTGCACACTTCGCGAGCTCCTCCTCCACGTGAACGTTTCAATATCCATAAGCAAGCTTTCCGTCTGTCCGGGAAACGTTACCCTCCGGAAACTCCGACAGGCCGTCCGGGCACCTTGACTATTCTCTTTTTGTCAGTCTCGTGGGGAAACTCGTTGGAAGGGCTTCGAGGGATCGATGAAAGAGGAGGCGTGCTCCTCCACGGGATACAAGTGTGGAAACACGCTTGAGAAAATTGGCTGGTGCGGTTTTCCTCTTCGTTTTCCGTGCCGTTTTTGACCAGGGATAAGAAAAGAAAAAGAAAAACGCCGACATTGAACTTCATGGAAGTCGAGTGAAGATCCAAAAATAAACGATGAAAAAGAAGGAGAGGAACTTAGGGAAAAAGATGGAAAGTTTCGCGTTGCTTCGTCATCGTCTCGTCATCACTTTCTTTCGATCCTCTTTCTGCCTTTTGAAGCATCTTGCGAAACGGAAAAAAGAAGTTCGGAAAAGTGGACGATGGGGTGGGAGAGAACTACAAATAAACGGAGCCAAATATGCGCGCGTGGAAAAAGATAGAAAAAGACAAAGATCAATCCAATGTTATAAGAAAATTGAATCTACAGTGGCAAGGAATTACAGCGATTATGCAAGGGAATAGAGACGCGTTAATTGCAAAACGAAAGAATAACGTATCAATGAAATACTTCAAGATAATTTATTCCACCATGGTAGGTAGGAAAAGTTAAAAATCCAAAAGACAGATCTGTAACTAAGCAAAGCCAAAGATGTTTCAATGACGAAGTATACCAGAAGAAAAAGATCAATGAAACATTCCAAGAAGACCGAACCCAAAATGTCAGATTGGGAAAGTGACAAATTCAAAAGAAAGATGGAAAGCAAGATGGAAAGTAATAAATCCAAGAGAAGGTTGGAACTGCATCCAAGAGAAGTAATCCACAATGTCAAGTTGGGAAAGTGACAAATTCGAAAGAAAGATAAAAGGCAAGATAAGGACAGAGATACAGAGCTGAGAATAAGTGAAAACAATGCTCTATTGATCCAATTAAATAGAAGAGAAAAGAAACAACGGAGGAGATCGATAAAATTGAAAATCCAATAAGAGGAAAGAAAATCGATAAGGACGAAGAGCGAAAGATGGGGAGGGGGGGGGGAGGTTGGGTTGAAAGGTAAGAAAAGGTAGGAAGTAGAGAGAAAACTCCTGAGGTAGGAGAGACGGTGACAAAGGTGTGCTCACAAGACTGGCAGTAATGTAGCCACAGGCAGCAGACATTACGTAACAACATTCGCGAGCGACGAGACGTTAACAGATTCCTTCCACCTTGTTACATGTATACGAATATTCGAGCGGACGGATCCCCAGACCAAAGGGTGGATGAAGACGAGAAACCCCCTGATAAAGTGCAGTTTCCAGGTATTATTATTATGCATTATCCTCAATGTTAAATCGACAGTCAAGCGTTGATCCAAGCAGAGCTTTCACTCAGTCCCTGCTTCTCTCGTTCAGACATTTCCACACGACTGTCCAAGTGGGGTAAGAAAGATAGCAAGATCTTTAATGAGGCTTAGAAGAGGTGGAAAAGAGATCACGTGGCTCTAGAAAAGTCAATGAACTTTCAGAGTTACGAGCTAACGATGAAACATAGATATTTACATCTTTCGAGAATCCTTTTATCTAACGATCTTTTTTTCAGCAGTCTTTTTTTTACATTTTTCAAAAGTAGTCAAGAATATTCTCTTGAACAGAATTTATATGGTGCATGCATTGCTGTTTAAACGTAAGTTCATTTCGTATTTTATTTTCTCTTTGCAAAAACTTTAAACGATTTTATCTGTAAACTATTTTTTTTACGAGGCTAGGTGCTCAAATTTTTGAAACTACGAAACCGATTTCTATGAAATTTTAACCACGGATTCTGTACACTTTCAACAACCGACTGAACGGGAATAATAAAAAAATCTTGATTTTTATTATATTTTTGGCTAAAAGCTGTAAAAAGCTTATGCATGTTTTTCTTTTTTTTCCTTTCGTCGCCATTTTGTTACTTTTACATGTACATTGAAAATTTTGGTTCAGTCGGTTGTTAGTGATATACTGAACCTGAAAATTCAAAATTTGTCCGTTTTTAATGGCTAAAAATATATATTTTTTTAAATTTACTTCAAAAGTGCATTTATCTTATACTAGTCTTATGTATATTAGTTTTATAAATCCTACGTCATATTCTCTATTTATTCATAATCTCATAAAATATTAATTTAAAAATAATTTTTTTTTCGACTGCCTTACGCAGTATTCTGCTTTGAGTAAATTTAAAAAAAAAAGCTTTTTTCAGAGAAGAAACAGAGAAGTTTCTCGATGTTTCCGTCACTTTGCAATCGACACTACGGATCTTAACTAAAACGCATTAGTGAGCAGATCGATGAGCCTCAGGTTTCCTCTTTGACCATTGATTTGTATCGCATACTCAATTAATCGGTATCACCAAAACGGTCAGGATTAGTGATCCGATTGCTCATCGGGACGGATATTCGCGTTAGTTAACACGCTCTAATTATTCCGCAAGTTGGTTGCATCCTATAACTACGTTATTAGATCTTTAGGGATTTATCCTACCGGAAATAGAAACGTCACCTACCGGAATTTTATTTTTTTTTGCTCTGCCGGAAATGGAATTATAACAACCACGATGTTCCAGCATTGAAGGTATTTCCGGTACGAAATTACTGAACCGATAATTATTAATGTATAATCATATATTCTGTACATCTGTACCAACCGACTGGACTAGATTAATTTAAAAAATATTGATCCTTACTATTCTTTTTTTGGCAAAAAATTGAATAAATATGAATTTTTCAGTCGTTTCCGTTTCGTCGCCGTTTTGTTATTTCTGCATGCATATTAAAAATTCTAGATCAACCGGTGGCTAGTGACATATTCACGCTAAAAATACAATATTGTTCTGTCTTTGATGACCAATTTTGGAAATTTTAAGACCAGTACAAACCACCTAATAATCGAGGCATTATATTCAAACAGTATGTTCATATGTTAAAAGTGCGTGAAATGTATAATAATTTTTTTAATGCTTTTTTCTTTAATTGTTAATTTATTAAGCCGAACAAAAAATCATGATCTTTGAATAATCATTTACACTTTTTCAAGAATTTTTGGAATCTGTTCCGAATTTTTCGGGGTAAAAAGAACTGAATTGCACGTCTCCAATCATTTTCATATTTTCAATTGAGGTGAGCAGAGCGGGTGTAGGGGGGGGGGGGTGAAAATTTCTCGTCGTGACGTTTCGTTTCCGGTCGCCGAATTCAGCATCCGGAAGGGACGAGAAAAACTGGGGGGAAGGATGCTGATCGCGAAATATAAAAATTTGATGTGGAATGAGACAGGAAGTGGAAGACACGCGGCAGTAGACTGCTGATTTATCGAGTACGTAAGGATGAACGAGTTGCGCGATAGAGAGGCAGGAAGTAGAAGGAGAGAAAAGTGGACACGAGAGGGTGGAAGAGACACCCGCGAAGCCCGGAGACAGCCAAGGCACTCGATATTTTGATCGTTCTCTATTGTACGCTTGAGTGTCGAGAGCTACTCCATATCTTTCGTATATACACACGCGTACACTCGTCTATATCTGTACTGAGAAAGTACATCTTCAACCAGATTTATCTGAATGGCTATCGGTACATCTGACTGCTTTGGGGACGGACGATAATCTTTCTTTTTTTACCTTGTTGATTTTGGTTCCTCGTCCCCGAAATGACGTTTCGATCGAAATTGGTATATTTATGCAAACAGAATTTTTGAGACATTAAGACTCGTGTGTGAAGATGGATATTATTGGATATTGTAAAGACAGTCCTTGAAGGAGTCTTCGAAGTCATCTATTTGTGTACAGGTTTATATAAAAGGTTTTATTAATTATGGCTTATAAATAAAAGTGGCCGACGATATTTTTTTTTTTTTTTTCAAAGTGACCTGAGATGTTACGTTAAAATATCTCTCGAGTCCATAGTTATCCCATTAACTTCAGCTTGTACGGCCTTTTTTTTTTACTTTTTGTAGGAAAAATATTATTTTGTAAAAAAGGAGAAGAAAATATCGTAAAGAGAATAAATAATTACTTTATTTGGTGTTATGAGATTTTTGTTGTATTTTCTAAAATGGAATATAAAATTAAAAAAAATAGAAATCTAGATTTTTGTCAAAATGAAAAAGAAAACATAGATAAGATAATCAGTAATTTAAGATGTTGAACAAAAATATTAGAGGAGCTTGAATTACTCTCGATTAGTGTTGAACGCTTGCAACATCTTTTTTGATCTATTTACCATGAAATCGAAAATAAATCGTTAGAAAAAATATTTTTTAAAATCTTTTTTCTTGAAATCGAAAAAAGATCGTAAATGAACATCACTTTACATTTACCATAAAATTATTACAACGGGAAAAAAAATGAAAAGCAAGGTTACAGGAATACCCGAAAAAGATTGCTTTTTTATTTTTTCTTGAAATCAAAAAGGGATCGTAGAAAAAGGATTGTTTTACGTATTGGGGATTTTGATAAGTATTGATACGAGGCATCTGGATTTTCTCCTCTCTTCTTTGGGGCCTCCTCACGATCGTTTTCATTAGGTGATCGAGCATGACATCTCAGTGGCACGAACATCAATGACGACAACAACAACCGCGATATTATCATCGTAGACATTTTTCATATTTTCCTTCAAAACTTTTTTCGAGACATTCACCTTAGAGTTATCAGCTGAAATGTTGTTTCTCACGATCTACGATACGGTTATAAGTTATATTCAGCGAGGCTTTTGAATATAACAGCGATAAGGGTGTGTAGAAAAATAGGGTGGAAGAAAACCCTCGAATATACTTGGCACATTTTTTCCTGCTCAACAAATTGTGAAACGTCAAAAAAAAAAAAAAAAAAACGTGATACAGCCAATTTTTTTATCGAGATGAAAATCTTCGTAGAATGAAATCTAGATCGCGATAATTTTTTTTTTTCTCGATACGTTACGCTCGGAAGAAAACTCTCGTGTCTCCATCGAATCTTGATGTTGGCAACATTTCAATCCGGATCTCGGAGGATAACAAGTTTCTATATAAATTCGTAATTTCCATTCTGCCAAATCGTATGATCGAAGATTTCGCGGACAACGAATTCGTCCACATTTTTCATTCGGCCATTTTTCTTTTGGCAGAAGCGCTATACGGCTCATGAAGAAAATTTGCTTGATTCGTTTAACCCGGAAGTAAAAAGGAACAAAAATTTTTTAATTGAGGAGTGGATACGGGTCGTCGATAATTTAAAACCCACAAAGGACTGTTCGAAAAATTCTCGGCCTGAATGAGAAAACACGTAAAATGTAATATAAATATTTTTTTCTTTTTTTCCCATACTCTCTTCTAACTTCAATACACTTGTATCATTTTTTTAAACAAAATACTTAAGATTTTACTGAATGGATCGTCGGGAAAAAAAGTCAGTTGAAAATGGAGGAATCGTACATTTACAAGTCTAAGAATTGTCAAGAATTATCAATCACATTTTTTATTTCAGTTTCCTCCAGTTTTATACACGTACAGTTAGTTGAAAAATGCAAAAGTTTATTAAAAAATAATTAAGCAACTTAACGTATTGAAATTTAATATACGGTTGATGAAAGCATGAAGCTACCGTGTCAGTATAGATTTTGAAGGATTTTCAAGGATTTTCAAGAATTTTCACGAATTTTCAACGATTTTCGAGAATCATCAAGGTTGTTCAAGAATTTTGAAAATTTTTCAAGGATTTTCACGAATTTTCACAATTTTTCAAGAATTATCAAGAATTATCAATCACAGCTGTGATTTCAGTTTCCTCCAGTTTCACTCAAGTACATTTAATTGAAAAATACAAAAGTTTATTAAAAAATAATTAAGCAACGAAACGTATTGAAATTTGACATACGATTGATAAAAGTGCGAAGCTACCGTGTCAGTATAGATTTATTTTCGTTTTACCCTAATTTATGGGCAAGTCCGAGAACTTTTCAAACAGCCCTCGTATGTGAGGCGCAATGAGGATGCTTGGAAGTGAGAGAGGTGTGAGAGTGCAGCACGCCACGTTCCATTAAATACGTATCGGCGCTATTCGGGCCGCGAAATAGAAAGTGCCGATTAGATCGGCTCGGGAGAGAACGACGTGGAGACGGCGATGTCGTTCCCCCATATCCGTGAAAGAGAAAGAGAAAATAGGAGACGGTTCCGCACAACCGGATGGAAGCAAACGAGGCTCTGATCGAAACTCGATACTAATTGTATCTTGCTGGCTTGTCAAATATCGGAAAGGAGAGAGATAGAGGGAGGAAGATTGAGAGAGAGAGAGGGAAGGAGGGAGGGAGAGAGTTAAGTAAAAATAGGGTTAGCTACAGAGGAGGAAAAGGGACGAGCTGGATTAGAGAAAAGAGTCTGAGACGTAACGAGGGATAGGGGCATACAAAGAAGAGTTGATATCACCATCTTTTGTATCTCTGGGAGCCTTTCTTCAGCATCTTCAACTTTTCTCAAAGGGTTAGGTTACTGTGAAATATTTCGAAAATCGTTCCTCGATTCAAGCAACTCACATTTAACAAAAAGTTTAAATATTCTTCGAAATATTTTTTATTTATTTAATTATTATTACACATACGCAACATTTATTTTACTCTTGAATAATATGTATGTAATTGCCTATTGTACTTTTATTTTTTTTTAAATTTATCGATTAAAAAAACACGAACAAATTATGTTTTAAAATATAATAAAATTTTTAATTCAAACACACAGTAATCATTTATATTAGTCGATCTTTGTTTTTTATAGAAAGAGATTTAAGATCTTTGTTTCATAAAGAAATTCGAAAAGTATGCCAACTGATAAAAAAAACATAAGGATTTTTTTTTCAGCACTCGTCATATTTTTTCAAACTTTTTTGAACTTTAAAAAATTTCCTTCAAACTGGGTAATACACTGCTTTTCATACGAACGTATTATCTTTTTTGTTGTGTCAATTTCACGTTATTGGTTTTATATAAAACGAAATATTTACGACGGTTTGTGGTAGAAAAAAGGCAATGCCTTTTCACGTTCCTCTCGAATTCTTATCCGCCCTTATCACCTCTTTACATTCACACGAACACGTATACGAGCCGGCGTGTGTTCGTGAGTGCGAAAATTACTGCGCGACGAGGATAGGTTCCTTTGTGATATCTTTTCTATCACCGCGCAAAAGCGTTCGCGGCATTTTTCTCGCCCGCTACATTTTTATGTAGCCGACATACGAGGAACAAAATAACAGCGCACAGAGCCCAACCCCGGCCACAATTTCAATTCGCTGTCTCTGATACTGTATTCCGGTGGCTAGCAAAAGGGGGAAGAAAGAGAGGATGAAGGCAAAACAGAAAGAAAAGAAAGGTAGCGAGGTAATGTCAACCGATAACTCGGGGAGTCCTCTTTTAAGCACTGCTCTCCATTCGACCACCACCAACACCATCGTCGCATCAGAATCGAAATACCGAATACACCCTCATAACCGTTGTTAATATTCTTGTACCATTGTGTTCCATTTTTAATACTCAATCTAAAGTAAAAATAGTTTTTCGTCAAATTAAATAAAAAAATTAATAAATTAAAAATTAAAAAATGATTCGAAACGAAACTGATGAAATATGGAAAACTAAGAATGGTATTTTGTAAAATAAATAAACAAAGAACTGATTAAAAAAGAAGCTGATGAAAAATAAAAAATTGATTCGAAAAAAAACCGTACCAAAAATAATTAAGTTTGTTTAACAGAATTATCTCGAAGATGAAACATTTTTAACGTTAAATAAAACAACCACCACCAGCGTTCATCAATTCTCCAGAGTGTGATACTGCATTTCACCAAAAAAAAGTGAATCCCTACGAGAAAACTGTTTCCGAAAATATGTGAGGTTATGTAGATCTCGTACATGCGTTTAAAACGTAACTAAAGTTGGATTGAAAACATGTTACTTCGACGTACATTTTTCTGCACCGAGAACGAAGTTCCCTCCAGCAGTAAATTTCAACATTTTTAAGCCTCGATAAATATTTCTCCCTGTAAATTTTTTCAACGAACGCAAGCTTCGAAATAACGATGAAACCGACGAGTACCCGCGAGGAACGTCACTGGAACGAACGTTCAACAAACCCTCTCAGTATTTGCTTTTTTTCCGTTTTTTTTTTCTTTTTGTTTTTGAAAACGAATCGTTTTGATTACTATTATGAATAGAGAAACGTATCGGAATATCGCAAATACACGAGGGTCCGTGTACAGAGAACGTTGATGTTTGCGAGAGTGTGGAATCATCAAAAGAGCGATAATCCAGTCGGCCCCGTGGGGTCGTGCATATTCCATTAATGATAATTGACAGCGGTAATAATTAAAGCAGGTCGTCGATGTCCCGAGGCTAAATATCGACGGACCGAGAGGTGAACAGTACGGAACACGCCCGCATTTAGTCGGACAAAGCGTACACATAATACGACCTATACAACCATGGAGAACGGGAGACAGGAAGACACACACACGTGGGAACGCGAATACGTGAAACTTGTAAACGAAAGGGCACGAAGAGCTCGAAATCGATGAATTTCATACTCGGAGTTGCGCCCTTCTATTATGTCAATGGTCGTTATACGAATAAAGACAGAACGATTGAACGCGATCCAGAGAGTGAGGATGTCTGACTCGACGTATACCATTACTACTGGCACTCGACGAGGCACGTAGAATAACACGTAACCTCCGACACTTCTGAGCTCCTACGAATATCTCCTCCAAAATCACGAAAACAAACACGCCCTTCGTTCCAGGGATAAAGACGAGATACGTTTTGTTTTATTTGTATTTTAAGGGGTCAGGATACATTAAATGTATCGAATATCCGAATCGTAAAAAGTTCGAGACTCGCAGAGAGCTTTTTTGATAAGTTCTTAGCTTGGATAAGAAAATACGATAAATTGTATAAATATAATTTGATTTTTATGTATATTCTTTTATAATATCAAGACATTTGCAATTTATTTTTTAAAGCATCAAGTAGATAGTACAAAATTGGGGAATCGTCGATTTACAAGTCTAGATTATGTCGTACGTGTTTAGCCTTGAAAACAGATAATTGAATAATAAATTAACACTTAAAAATGTTAATTTTTTAATTTCAATAATAAAGCCAAACAACATCAATTATAATTGATGATAAATTATTCTGGGCTCCCACGAATGTCTCCTCGAAAATCACAAAAACCAAAGAGTCCTTCGTTCAAGGTACAAATACGGAATATGTTTCTTTTTTTGTATTTTAAGGGGTAAACCCAGATTTAAAATATTGAATACTCGCACTCGAAATTCACGGTTTTTCCTTACGCTTGTTTTCGCGTTGCAAAATTCCGATCTATTAAATGTGAAATCATATTTAATTAATTATTTACCCCCAAATTGATTTTTTTTCCAGTCATTTTTATCGATCTATTTTAAGAGCTTCATTGTTCGAAACATAAAATCAAATGCGTAAATAATTTCAATCTCAGCGTCCCGAATTTTCTGCGCAGTCAGCGGTCACCCATCCGAGTATTGGCACAGGCAAATACTGGCTAAGGTTCGCTGGAGCGTATCAAGCGTGGCTCAATTACTGCTCGCTGGAACGGTTCGTCGTGTATGTGGGTCGTTAAGATCCGCGTGTGCCCAATGAGATCTACCAATGCCCGTCGCAAATTCTCCGAGAATTTCATCGCCGTACTGCTGACCTCGGGCTTTCTTTTTGGCTCCGATGAAAAATCGGCCGTGGGGTCAAACGTAACGAAGAAAAAAATGGTCCCTTCATTGGCCAGGGAGCGTCGTATATCTATCCCAGAGAGCAATTGCTAAGGAGAGCTGCAACACAGTGCACTCACCAGTGAAGAGAGTGAGAGAGAAAGAGAGAGAGAGAGAGAGAGAGAAAAGAGGGGGGGGGGGAGTGCTGCTGCCGGGATGCCGGAAAATCCAGGCTGGTCCCCAGCGTTATCGAGCAAGCGATTAATTTTCCCTAGCGACATGGATTTAGGGATGGGAATATATACTGGGAATAGGGCCTCGTACAAAACTCACCCGCGCCTGGCTCCAAGTAGCTTCGTTGCACGTTTCGCAAACACCCACACGTTCGTTGAGTGTAACGAATACGCAAGCGTGTTACGGGAACGATGTATACGGGGAATTCCATGTCTGATACATACATCTCCAACCACTAATTTTCATTTTTTCCAACATTTAAAGATTGATTGAAAAGTATTTAGCCCAAAATGAAAATTGGAAAATTGAAAGAATATGGTGGTACGATAAGATTCCGAAGATTTGGTGAAAAAATAAGGTGACGTTAGGTAGGCCCTTAAGGTAGTCTTAAAGACACGAGGAAAGTGTGGAAACTCTGTTTTATTTAAGGTACACATAAATTTCGAAAGTATTGGACTTCCGGTGACACATTGATGTTAACCGGTAGCTCGACGGTCACCGCTCCGAGTATCGGTTATGCACAATACTGATTAACTATGAGTTATATCGAAACTCGATTGCCTGACGATAAAAGTTTCATTTAATCAAACGTTGATTTTATTTTTTGATTTGTAAATATCAGTGTTTGTGGAATTTCGATTTTGAGGTTTTTGTTAATATTAATTGAATTTTTAATTACACAAACAAATTAAATTTTTTATTAGAGAAATAACATTTCAACGAATCATTGATAATTTAATTAATTTCATTAATTAAAATCAATGACGTTTTTATTAATTTTCGTGGCTGCTTCTTTTTTCCACTTTTGTTATCAGGTTAAAACAAATAGCTCGAAATTCATGTTTGGATAACTGAAAATATCTTTGTCTAAAAATTGCTGCAAGTATTTATCTTGCTTTAAAACTATTTTTTAAGTGATTGTCAGAAAGCGTCGGATATTGGGACAAAAATAGGATTCCATCTCCGAATACTTTTGACTTCGATGTAAACCTGTCACTCCGGTCACTTGAAAGTCATTATGATTTAAACATCTCCATCGATATGCACGTCCTGAAATAAGCGAAGTGCTTCGAACTGTCCCTGTCAGAAATAATCGCAAAGCGAGCTGACACATGGCACTCGAGTCAATTCGTATCAATTTTTCAAGCTGGCCATTACTGTTCTCAGCTTGCCTTCTTATAGATACAATTGACGATTCAAATGGGGCAAAAGCGACGTATCGCACAAGTGAAAGGATAAAATTACATTTGACACTTGCATTAGGCATGTACGAGTTCATATCGGGAATAAAAGAACGAAGAGTTTCGTTCATTCAGCATTCTTTCTACTTTTGGAGCTGCACATCGATCCGTTCGAAAATTACAGTCCAGAATTTATATAGTCAAAAATGTTTTTTTTTTTATCATTGATTTTTTAAAGCAGTCAATTATTTCGAAGATTTTATTTCTGAATCGAAATAATGGAAATCTATTTTTAATATACCACCCCCCAATTTTCAGTCCAACAGTAGTTTATTCTTGACCAATGTTTATCTTGTTATTATTTTTCTTCGATGTTTAATAAAGTCACTTTTCCTCGAAACATAAAAAAACCTACGAATCCTTTCCTTTTCTTAATATTTTTTCATAATTATCAACGATAATAACGAAATTTTGTCCTTGAAAAATTAAAAAAAAACCTACGAATTCTTTTTTTCTTCTCAACACTTTTTTCCATTATTTATTAACAACAATAACGTCATTTTTCCTTGGAAAATCGAAAAACATCAAAATTTATGTTTTCGATAATCAATATCCAATATTTAAATAAAATGCTATACACACAATTGTTAATCTATGTACGATAGTCAAAGCCATATTTTACTCGTTTCACCTGTTTCTCAAAAATACATTTTTTTTTCAAAAATCACTATGTTTTTCTAAACCGTACATTTACCTCTTGAATCATTAATAATCGGTATTTCTTACTTTTCGGCCTATTTTTTTTCCAATGCAACGGACAACCATTCAGAGTGTACTTATTCAATCGATTCATACTCAAATCACTGCCAGATGCTCCCGAAGACTCGTGAATGTCTTGTCATCACAATTTGCGTAGCGATTATTCCGATAAGCCTTTAATTTATGCAAACGAAGCTAAAGTATGTAGGTACACAAAGAGATCAATGTTGATGCACGCGTCGTTGAAGCCGATTTCTCAAGTATTGCGGGAACATTAACACCAGACACTCGTGCGAAACAACCACGTGGTACAGCCGTACAGAAGATCAGGCGTACGAACGTAAGCGCTTATTACCGGCGTACAAACAAACAAACGTTCCGTTGTGATACGAATCCACATATATATACGCATCTAAGCATCATAAGATGTTTGAATACCCTATACACGTCATCCTGCATTAGCGGGACAATATTTGTGCGAATTAATTGGACTTTGCCGAGAAATCATACATATACAGGGTGATACAAAAAAAATTGGTCCCAAAACGAAAATCATGTATCTCGAACGAATAATTGTTCAAATCAGACGAGACCTTCAAAATTACCCCTTTCCCCATGTAGATTTACAATTTTTTTTTTTTTGACAAACAGAATTCTTCGTGCTAATAAAGTTTACAAATCATCAAAGTTTGGGGGGGATCGAATTTTCAGAAAATTAGCAATTTTGGTAGAATTTTTACCGAAATTTAGCAAATTCGCAATTTGGTGAAATTTTTAGCAAATTAGCAAAATAGCTGTTAGCGTAATTTTTTAGTAAAAATAATTTTTATTCTTTTTATAGTGTTTTTTTAATCTGGTAAATAATGCTTGTACGAAGAAAACTGAATTTCCGTTCAAATCGCTTTACGTTTGGTTAATGGAATTTCCGAATAACTGAACACGTGTACGTTTCGGATATTTCATCGTCTCTCGAAATGAAAAAATCCATTTTTCATCAATCACCAAAAGCGTTATCCTCCATTGGGTTTCCATTAAATATTTCGAGTAGAAATATGCTCCGGGAATATCACAGTAAGGTAGTACGAAGTTGGCGGGTGAGTTTTGCCCTTCGAAACCATTTTGCCGAGATTAAAAAAAAAGATATTAAATATTGAATGAAATCGATGTGAAATCGGGGGAACGATATTTTCGTAAGAAGATTTCGAAAACTATTGGGTTTATTCAATGCAGTATAGATATCTTAAAAAAAAACATTTTCCGTGACCAATCCTATTTATTTTAAAAAATTTCGACGCTTTTCAAAAGCGTTCACTCCAGGAGTTATTCGATTATTTATTCAACAATATATTTCCCATAGCACCTTAAAAAAAAGTGAAAAAATCTTTTTTATCAAAAATTACAAAAAAAAAGAATCGTTGAAAGTGTTTTAAGGTGTTACTAGCAAAGATGGAATTTTTTCCCTAGACGTAATTTTTTGGGACACCCTGTACGTCTATTTCCACTTGAGAGCTGACAGAAAGGAAAAGCTCGCGTGAGTGATACACGAGGGATCATTTGTCTAAGGAACAGCAAAATTAACGATTCACAAATAGCCCTCTGCCACTTCATCCCTCTCGATTCTCACCCCTTGGATTCTTCGTGAATTCGTGTTACATTATTTGTTGGTTATTCACGGGAGAATAAGCTCAGACTCGAACTCCAACGACTGTTTTTTTTTTTCACGCTCCAATTGAATGGCCACTGGGATTCGAGAGCGCACGGCGTGCAGCCTGAAATCGCGCGCCGGATATTCCGCAGTTACGTCTTATGTATTATATATGTAAATGTTGAACGGACGTGAAGGGTCGAGGGATGAAGGTGCTCGAACGAGTTTCGCCCGAGTTCGAAGTGTCGCGGTCAGGCACGTGTCGGCGAAATACGATGTCCACCCGCGGGCGTATGCTCAGGTCCACGTGTACATTAACCTCGTCTTTATACACGGACAATATTTTTTTAGTACTTCGTAAAGAATTAGAGGGTGGGCTTTGTAATTCGAAAAAAAAAAAATGTGTGCATGTCAGGGACCTGGGATACATATAGTATATATATCTTGAATATATAATACACATATAGATATATACTAGCTCTTTTCTCGTGACATTGCGATTTCGATCTCGAAATAATTATTCAATTACTTTCCGGCACCTTAAGAAATGATTTTTCAAAGGCCCGAAATACGTCATTCTGAATTCAGAGACGATTGTCTGAATAATCTTTATTTTTTTATGCTAAAAAAATTTCCCGAGCATAAGCCTCTCAAGCGGTCAAAAGTACACGTTTTGAGCTTTGTTTCATTTATTTTGATGAAGACATATCGAAGAAATTGATTTTCGAAATTTTTCACATAAATGTACCACCAGAACTAAAAATCTTATCGACCATCAAGAAAATTCGGTTAAACGATTTTCTCACTGGCGGCGCAGCGGCTCGCATTCTCCATTCTTACCGACTGCGCTTGCATCCTTCCGAAAAATCAATATACTTTTTGACTTG
>JAPYZI010003657.1:0-20593 GCA_030523105.1 Ophioninae sp. A BG-2022a | reverse complement strand
ACAAAGAAAACATTTTCTTCTCATTAAAAAAACACGTTTTTGGCTCTGTAAAAAAACCTTTTTTTCTGATTAAAAAAAAATAAAACATTTTCTTCTCATAAAAAAAAAAGTTTTTTAATGAGAAGAAAATGTTTAATTTTTTTTTAATTAGAAAAAAAGGTTTCTTTACAGAGCAAAAAACGTTTTTTTCTAATTAAAAAAAAGAAAACTTTTTCTTCTCATTAAAAAAAACGTTTTTTGCTCTATAAAAAAAAACCTTTTTTTCTAATTAAATAAAAATAAAACGTTTTCTTCTCATTAAAAAAAAAAAAACGTTTTTTGCTGTGTAAAAAAAACGTTTTTTCCTCAGTAAAAAAAACGTTTTTTCCTCAGTAAAAAAAGACGTTTTTTCCTAAGCAAAAAAAGACGCTTTTTGCTCATAAAACAAAGTTTTTTCTTTATTAAAAAAAGAAAACGTTTTTTTCAATACCGTTCACGCGGAGATGCACGGAGAGAATGGAGGCTCGAGTTACGAGAGCAGCGTTAGACCTTGCAACAGAGTACCTTGCGAATAAACATTCTCGCTGGGGCGAAGTGCATCGTGCGTTTATAGTATTTTAATTCCTCATTGGACCTTGCTCTTCCTCAATCTTCCGCGCAAGGTACAATTTTCCGTTCCTCGAGTTGAAGAGAATGCTTGCTATCGATCGATGCGAGTATCGACGAGTATGGAGCTTAACTCCTTAACAGTGCGTTCAAACCGAGATTTTATTTATCTCGAAATATCTCGAACTTCCATCCGCCATATTGGAACCGCGATTTTCATATAGAAAATCATTTATTTATCGGAGCGATAAAAAAACGTGTCGATTCAATTCGTTTACTTATGGGTAATTCACAGTTAAGAGGTTAAAGGCATAACGGACGCGTCTCCGTCCACTTCGAAATTTAAAAACGACTTTTCTCTCGAACGGCTTGACCAATCGATACGAAATTTGTTGTGTACATTCAGGACGATGGCACCGAGGTCCCTCCGGTCGCCATTTTCGATAAAAACGTTTCGTTATTAAAAAATCGCGGTTTTAAACATTTCGACTATCTCTCTTGCACTCCTGTATCACGTGGTTATGTTTGTCATGCCCTTATGCCCATACTCGTTACTTGACAATTTTCCCTTCGTTAACCCCTCCCTCCCCCCTCCCCCTTTTTTACCCCCATTTGATAACGAGCAGGTGTGAAATCCTCGCGAAAGTGTGATAAAGCTGATATCAGCCCAAACACTCATCGAGGTACCACAAAACTCCGTTTTGCCGGAGCCCCATCGACAACCCCCAAAACCGGAAGTGGCTCATCGACCCACTCCCCTTGTATCGCACTTTCACTCGCTGAGTCACGAATTATTTGCACACGAACACAATTTCTTTTCTCTTTTTTTTTATATACGTATAAAATGCAATTGCAAATTTACGGCATTTGATTTAAGCACTTTTGAAAGATCCCGGTTGCGGCAGATCCGAAGGGGATTACAGGACGATGGCGATTACGTTGCGTATGTTGGGCGTAGATGGATATTTCGTTACTTGTCTTTTTTTTTTTGGAATTGTTATTCGTTATCTTTTTTTTTTTTTAATTCACGTTATCGCGCTGATATTGAAATCTGTGCGTAGGCATAAAAGGTGCAAGCACTGTCGGGAGCGCTGAGCTGTGGACGTTGAGGTGCATATGCTGTATTGTTATTGTTATTATTTACGCTCGTAGGTATGAATAAGTTACGTCGTTTTTTTCGTTTACGACTGTTTACCAATTTTGACTTTTTTTTTATTTCTTTGAGCCATGAAAATACGAGAGTCTTCACTGGAGTTTTCATAAAAACTGCTTAAACCCAAATTCACTAGAGATACTTGCTTCGGTATGGAATATAACCCTGGGGAATTTTTTTTTCCCCATCAAAACGTTAAAAATAAAAGAGTGAAAGTAGATCAACGCTTATATCTCGGTAATGAACAGCCCGATTGAAATATCGTCGGGACAAAAGTTTTTTGGCGGAATAAAATACACAAAAAGTTATTCGAGACCCAACTCCCTAGCTTTGAAATTAAGGGCGTGAAAACGGTTTGAAGATTCGGATTTGATGGAAAAATTAATTGGCTTAATTGCTTAATTAAATATTGGGATATTGGATGTGAAGATATAGCGGTTTTTATACTCTTAACTCTTATCAGACTTGATCTTATCGGAATCAAAATTTTTTTGAAGTTATTTTCCCAATCTTCTAACTTCCGGTAGATATTTCAATTCTTCACGAAAATTTTGGTTTTTCGCAGTTTTTGCTGGACTACTTTCCACTTTTCTCTTATTTAATGACCTTTTTTTATTTATTTATCTTTTTTTTTTTTGGCTTTTTTTGTTTCGAAATGTTCGTTCAAATATTTTTTCGAAATTGTTTGCTTGTTCACTCGAATTGTAACGATTCATTTAAAAATCCCGTTTGATATTTAATATCATTATTTTATTCGATTTTATACTTTTTATGAAAATTCGTTGAAACTTCGTTTCGATGATTTTGGATTCCGAGATTATTGGAAATTGGAACGACGAACCCGATCACGATTATAATCGACCTAAATCTTCAAAGGATCGTTTCGAATAGCCACGAACTCGAAATATTTTACAGCTCGTCGCAGGAAGCGGAAGCTCGCAACAGGCTGACGTAGCAGCCGGTGCACCTACGCCTGGACGAAACGACGGTACGACCGAGGCCGTTCCCGGACCCGTTACCAGGCTTTTCGTTATCGCGAATCGAGGAATCTCGAATCTCATCCAAGATCTCATTCTCGTAAGTTTTACAAGATTTTTGAGCTATTGATTTTTACGCCATCAAACGTCAGAATGATCATCAAACATCAAAATCATTTTAGGCAAAACAACCGAAAATGAAAAAAAAAAAGTATTTCTTTTTTTTTAATTATAAACAAACAATTTAATTATAAAATGTTTAGCCAAAACTTCCGAAAATTAAAAAATGGATTATTCTTGTTTTTTTGTAAAAAGACAATTTAATTATACAATTTTCAGGCCAAACTTCCGGAAATAAGAAAATAGTAATTCTTTTTTTTTAATAATAAAAAGGCTATTAAATTCGAAAGTTTTTAGCCAAAACTTCCGAAAATCAAAGAAAGTTTTTCTTTTTTATTATAAAAAGCGAATTTAATTTTAAATTTTTGGGCCAAAGTTTCGGAAATTGAAAAAAGTAATTATTTTTTAATGCTTTTTTTAATAAATTAAAAATTAATTCATTAATTCTCTCTTTGAATTATTCATAAAAGTAATTATTTTGTTCAGCTTTTCTTAAAAAAATAATAATGAATTCTTCAATTAATTAAAATGGGTAATTTAATTACTAATAAATAATTAGTTTACTTTAAAAATATAAATTACTAACTAAATTAAGTCTTGAATAAACATAAATTCTTGAATGAATAATTTTTTCAATAAATAAAAAAAGATTAATTCTTATTTCAATTATCCGAATTTCAAACCAAAAAAGAATTACTTTTTTTTTCATTGCCGGAAGTTTAGGCTTCAATTATTGAAACGTTTAACGATAATTTTGACGTTTGTTAATTCCATCTTCATTAAATCGAAAGCTGTTGCGTCAAGGAAACAGTTTCTCGTTTTAATGACTCAATTCTTAATTGACCTGGTAGACCGAGAGCGAATCCCATAAAGGAAAATCCCCGAAACGATAACTGCTCTCGATTGCAAAACGAAGATTCACATTATCGCGAGGGACAGGTAAACCGTGTGCTATACCAGTTTTACGTAATGGCAAAAACGTGCCGGTGGTTGTTTCTTCCTGATATACCGGTACGAAGCCTTTCCCCTCGTATATACGTCCGATAATCATTCTTTCACAAATGTCCACGTATCCCCGCACGGAATAACGATTATATTGCTCACCCGTTAATTACTCGGACGTTTGTTTTTTTTTACTTCTTTCGGCGCCGCAAAATGAATTTATCTATCATTTTAACGGACTGTTTCAATGACTCGCGAGTCAGACCTCATTCCACAACTGCCAAGAATTTTTCTCCTTTCGATACAATATTTAAACGTTTGATAGAGAAATATAAAAAACGTACTTTGTCAAAATACGACGAGAAAGAGACAAAAAAAAAAGGGAAAAATTGCAAAATTTGGTAACAAAATGTGAAAAAAATGCAAAAAATGGAAAAAAAAATGGAAAATTAAAAGAAATGAAAACGGGATTTAGAAAATCCAAATGTTCGAGAAAAAATGGTTAAAAAATTGAAAAAGATATAGGAAAAATCGAAAAATAATTACCAAACTGGGAAAATTTGAATAAAAAAAAAACTGAAGCAATTGAAAAATGAAGAAAATCGAGTGGAAAGATTAGCGAAATGAAAAATAGATCAGAATAAATTTGAAAAAATTGAAAACCATGGAAACATTAAAAAGTATACGAAAATAGGAAAAAACAAATAGAGAAAAAGATTCAAAGACTGCAAACGTTCGGAAAAAAAAAAATGGGAAAAATTGAAAAAATAATGGAAAACCTAAAAAATGGCTAGATAAATAGAAAAACATTGAAAAAAAAAAATCAAAAATTAAAAATAAAAAGGAAAGAAATTGAGAAAATAGGAAACGACGAGAAACAAAAAACATTGAAAATTCAAAAGAATAAACAAACAATAATAAAACGACAAACGACTAGGAAAAATAGACAAAAATAGGAACACTAAAAAAAAAAAAACTGAACAAACGAATGTTTGAACTGAAAATATTTTTATCATGAATTAATCGATCATCGATCAACGGTCGATCGGACAGATCGACAAAGATAGGAAAAAGCGAAGGGAGCCTCGTTAAAATTGCGGTGAAAACTGGCTTGCCAAGATTGCTCCAAAAAAAAAAAGAAAAAAAATCTCGATTCCGTTCATAACGATATAAATATGGATGGCCCGGAGGGACGAAAAACCGATTGACTTTTTGCGCGTTCCCCGGCGTCTCTCACGGTAGAAGGGTGAAGTCAGGCGCGCGTGTCCGCTGTTCCAGTTTAAAACTGTAAGAAAATTGCGTAATTTGGAATCTCGCGCGTCGGGGAGGGGGGGAGGGGGTGACGAATCGATGGAAAGGAAAAATATTAGTTCGCTCGGGACTTTCTCTATGAAATATGCACGCGTCGATTGGGATCGGAGAAGGTAGGAGGGGGGAGGAGGAGGAGGAGGAAAAAGTCGCTATCCAACTTACGCAACCCGTCTACCTATTGTATATTATTTGTTTTTATGGAAAGTGAAACAGACCACACACGCATTTGTTGAATATTTGACGTGGCCGGAAAAGCGCAACGATCGTAACAGTTTTTTCGACTTTGTTAAATTTGGTTGGTTTGTTTGTTTTTGTTTTTCCGTCAACAGCGTTTGGCAGCGACGAGCGAGCGCATAGTAAACTTCAAGGCGCGACTGATCACGTCGATCATCTAAGAGACGACGAAACTTACGATAACGAGCAACGCGAACCGTCTTCTCGAGGAAGCGGAGGAAGAAAAAAAAATAGCCGATCGTCGTGGAGCCACAACGCGGGAAGCCAACGATTGCGATCGAATATTAAGAATAATAAATATGACGGGGATAGGATAAGGTTAATTGAAGATAAGATATATCGATCGCGACGAGATCGGTTGTCCCCCGGAGGCTGGAGACGTTTCAATATTTCTATTCGACTAAACGCGCATGCGCGTATAGTCGCGCATACGCGCATGCGCGTATAGTCGCGCATACGCGCATGCGCGTTTAGTCGCGCATACGCGCATGCGCGTTTAGTCGCGCATACGCGCATGCGCGTTTAGTCGCGGGCATGCGCTTACTCAACTTTTCGAGAAACGTCCGACGGAACTCCGCGACGAAACTCGAGTACGACGCTCGCAACGTTTATCGTCGTCGACGAATAATTATGATTCTCGGTCGTTGCACGGGTTTCATGACTTTTTCGAAACGACGACCGCAAACCAACGTTAAATTTTTTTTTTTGTTTTTTATCTTTCGATATAAGCGAAACCTCACTACCGGGATCAAAAGGCCAAATTATTTCCCAATGCGACGTAGTTTTCAAATATATTTGAATCAACTACAATTGGGATCCTAATGAACCTTCAGGATCAATAAATTTCATTCTTTTTCAATGTGACATCAATAGTGATGACCAATTCAAGCTCACGAACAAAAAAGAACGAAATTACGATCGTTTTTCGAAAAAGTCCTCGAACTACACAATTACCGAATTCTTTTTTTATTTTTCTCCCTAGAAACGACGATAACGCGATGAACGAAACGACTTTCTTTTTTTTGGGGGGGGGGAGGGGAGGGGACAAAGTTATTCGCGTTTTTCGTTGCTCTTTGTACTCAAGGTTCCTCGCGTATATTTACATTTAAATATGGATAATTGTAGCGAAAAGAAAGGGAGGGAGAGAGAGAGAGAGAGAGAGAGAGTGAGAGAGAGAGAGAGAAAAATCGAGAATGATTATCAATCGAGGATCAATCGTCGAACCCAAACAAACCCTAACAAATTGACAATCTTCTGTTTCTTTTTTCTTTTGTTTTTTGGAAATTGTTCGCGGCATTTGAATTTTGTAACTCGTCGAGGAGTGCGATCGGGATTAAGGAAAAGCAAAAGCTCTATCACGTGACCTGTGAATGCGAGAGAAATACCTGTAACCGTTCGACCGAGATTCCTTGAAGGTCAAACATTTTCAACGTTTTATGAAAGATCCGATCTCCGCCTCTATCAATTCTACAGAACCCGATGCTACGATCTTACGACAAAAAAGAAAATACAGAAATTTGTACGAAAAAAATGGATTCGAAAAGAATTCAACATTTTTGAAGGTCACAGTTGGTGAGGGTCAAAGTTCAGTTCAAGGTCAAAGTTGGTCACCGTCAAAGCTTTCCAAAGTCAAACGTGAATTCGAGTTCAAGTTTCATGATTTTTTTTTTAGTTTTCCGGCGAAGCTTAACATTTTTGAAGGTCACAATTGGTGAACGCCAAAATTCTTCAAGATCGAAGTTGAGTTCAAATTGAAAGTTGGACTCAAGTCCAAAGTTGGCCAAGGTCAAAAGTTGTTCAAGGTCAGTTGTTCAAGGTCAAAAGTTGTTCAAGGTCAAAAGTTGTTCAAGGTCAAAAGTTGTTCAAGGTCAAAAGCTGTTCAAGGTCAAAAGTTGTTCAAGGTCAAAAGCTGTTCAAGGTCAAAAGTTGTTCAAGGTCAAATTTGAATTCAAGTAAAAAATGTCACAGAAAATGTTCCCTTTTTCACTGGGAATTGAACCCTTCAAGGTCATGCCCTAATCAGACCTGACCTCGAAAGTATTGAGTCGTTTTGAATAATGATGCATTTACAGGAATAAAAAGTATCCTTTTTTTGTGCCAAGGCACGCTTGATTGTCAAATTGTCAAATCGTCAATTGCGCTACGTCGTTATTAACCTCTTGACAGCAAGATCGAATTACTTCGAACTCGCCAAATTGTAATTCAAACGAAACTTCAAAATTGTTTTCGCGATTTAGCTGCGACTTTTGTATCACCCTGTATCACTTTTTGTTCGTTTGTTTGTTTGTATATACTTTTATTAGCGCGTTTGTACTTCTCGGACGTTCGTTCGCTCTTTCGTCGCTCTCTGTAATGATAGTTTATTTTTTTATATGAGGAAGCATGTTTCACGGTGGTGAATTACGATTAAAACAAATCGACGATTTGTCTCGAATGCGGTGCGTGCACAGTACGAATTTATGAGAAGATTGTTCATAAATGATCATTTTTTACACCTTGCCTTCGATTTTGTATGTTTCTCCCCCCCCCCCACTCTCTTTCTTTTTTTCTCTCTGTCCGTCACTCTCTAATTTGTACATGTGAAGCATTCCTCGTTATCTTGTAATGTAAATAAATTTTGTTTCGATAAGAGAATTTGAGTCACGATCCTACTTTGAATCTTCAAAAAATAATCGAATTTCTTTGTTGCTCACGTTTTTTTTAAAATTAACCAATTTTTTTTTTTTTTTTTAAGAAGAAATTGATTGATTTCGAAAGGAAAAAAAATAATTTTTTACTGTACAGACATCGCTGATTAATCGTAAGTTAATTTTAATTTTCACGATTTTTTATTTTTACGAGAAACAATGGAAAAAAACGTGCAACTTTTGTTTTCTTTCTTTTGTTTCGCCGCTATTTTCCTATTTTTGCGTATACGTTGAATATTCTATTTCAGTCGGTTTCTAGTGATTGAAACGTTTCAACGTTTATAAAATCGAAATGTTTCTTTTTTTTTTTCATTTTTGAAAATCTTCAAGTTAACCGAGCAAGATTTTTGAAATTCTTAAAAATATCCAATCAAGATTTTTCAAATTCTCCAAAAAATATCCAATCAAGATTTCTTAAATCCTTCAAAATAATCAATCAAAATTTTTCAAAATCATCAACCCAAGCAATCAAGATTCTCCAAACTTTTAAAACCCGAAGTGCTGTCTTTTGGAAAGAACACCAGTTGGCGCTTCGATGCACGTGGAATATAAAAAAACATTTGCCGTTTCCACTATTCGGCACTGGCGATTTAAAAAAGTTCACGATACGCCGTTTAATATAAAGATATACAAACACACATATATATATATATATTCTTTATAATAAACGATAAAGATTTTTCAAATTCTTCAACCCAACAATCAAGATTTTTCAAATTCATCGATCCAAGCAATCAAGATTCTCCAAACTTTTCGAACCCGAAAAGTGTTGTCTTTTCGAAGGAACACCAGTTGGCGCTTCGATGCACCCGGAATGCAAAAAAACATTTGTTGCTTCCTGTATTTGGCACTACCGATTTTTTGAAAGCTCACGATACGCGGTTTCACATAAAGATATACACACATCCACACACTTCCAGAACCCAAACAAACCCAAACAAACACACCCACATATGTATAAATAAATATATATATATATATATATATACATATATATTTATTTATTTATTAATTTGTATAAGACTCAACCGATACAAGTATCGAAAAATACATTGGAAGAAGAGGAACAATCCTCAGATCGATTTATCGTCAAAAGTGTGACGTACGCGTCGATCGGTACGTCCTTTTTTTTTTTTTTTTTTTTTTTCGGGCGGACTTCGTTTCGGAAGAGCCCAATTGTTTTTGAAAGAGGCCGCCGTTAGTCATCGGAAAGATTGTAGCAATCGCACGAAGGCCAGCGTCTCAGCTATGGTGGCGAT
Organism: Ophioninae sp. A BG-2022a; assembly: GCA_030523105.1. Lineage (NCBI taxonomy): Eukaryota > Metazoa > Arthropoda > Insecta > Hymenoptera > Ichneumonidae > Ophioninae sp. A BG-2022a. The sequence continues at coordinate 11,325 of JAPYZI010003657.1, read as the reverse complement.
TCCTCATGCTCCTTGACCCCCGTGTATATAGCATCACCAAGTCGTACAGTCCCGTTTGAGCCTTTCAGACCCAAATGAATTCCCATAACCGGGCTATCGCCCGTGAAATGAACGATCTCAGGATCGGTGATTACTCTGTATCTATAATACATTCGAGGTTTCTTAATACCTTGGAATTACGAAATTTGAACGATCGAACCCAAACAAATCGACAGTTACGACAGATTGGATCAACTTTGTGCATGATAAGTTGAAGACTCGAAGTTTTATTTTATTTCGATATGTTTGGTTTTTATAACTTTTCATATTTTTTATTTTAACTGAATTTCAATATTTTGTCTTCTCTCGGTATTTTTTAATATTTGATTATCATGATTTTTAGCTTTCTCGAACCCGGATAGTCTTCGATGGAAAATAATTTCGAGATTTTCGGTTTTCATAATTCTTCTAAAATTTTATAATCCTCGATCATTCAAAAAAACTCGCAATCGACGGAAATTCGTCTTTAGCGTTTTTTCGGTAATAACAAACTTTCACTATTTTTAATTTTTATAATTTTTAATATTTTTAATTTTAATAACTTTCAATATTTTTAATTTTAATAACATTAACATTTTTAATATTTATATTTTCAATTTTATAACTTTAATTTCAATAACTTTCAATATTTTGTCTTCTCTTCTCACTTTTTTAATATCTGATTTTCACGATTTTTAACTTTCCTGATCCCTGATAGCGTTCGATCGAAAAAAAATTTCGAGATTTTCGAATCCCATAATTCTCCTAAATTAGAATAATCCTCGATCATTCCAAAAATTCGCAATGGGCAAAATTTCGTCTGTAGCTTTTTTTTCAAAAAAGAAAAACGCGTTTCAGCGTTTTTGAAAAATCCTTACGGGGTCAAAGCCGAGAATATCGAGTTTGCTCTTCAGCAGATTCCTTCGAATAAAACGAATACGAAAAAAATGTTGAAAGTAAAAAAAATTGGTAACTCACGATCTCAGAGTTTTGAGCGGCTCGGCCTTGGGATGTTTGTTTCCAGTCTCGGGATCGATGGTCGTGAAGATGCACCGAGTGCAAGGTCTGACGTTACGGAATACGACTTGTCCGATTTTAATCCAGTCCCAGTCGTCCTCCTCGAAGGGCTGTGCGCCCTTGACGATGAAGTTTGGTCTGAATTGGATTGGAGTTACGGGCTCGGCGAGCCGGGTATTCAACTCGGCTATCGATGCCTCGTTTATCAGCATGTAGCTCGTCTCGTCCGGATACGCGCCCTGCAAAAAAAAAACACCGTTAAAGCAGAATTCTATTTTAAAACTTGGAAAACATCGATATCTTTTTTTTTTAAAGTTTTCGAAAGTAAGTATGTTTAAGAATATTAATTGAAAATGGCGCAGGCATCGCTGATTGAGTGTAAGTTAATTTTAGGATGTTTTATCGTTTCCCATTTATTCTATGTCATTTTTGTCATTTTTCAATTAATTCCATTTCATTTTTGTCACTTTCCCACTCCTTCCGTCATTTTAACATTTTCTTTCGTCTTTCAAAAGTGTATTAATTAAGCCTGGCAAATCCTACTCAATATGTCTTTATTCAGAATCTCATAAAAATAGCCTTTTTTCCAACGTTTGATTTCTTCCAGTAGAATCCCGTCGTAACAAAAAACACAAAACTGGGAAGATAAAAATATACATGCGTATAAGAGATAAGCGGTATGAGTCGAAGTAAATAAAAAAAGTCGTTTCACCCTATCAGCGGAGACAGAGAGTGGGAAAGGCCGACTTCTCTCGCGGACTTTACGGACTGGTTTTTCCAACGGATAATACGCCAGTCTGAGACCTTCCTCCTCTTGGAGAAGAAAACGGGATAGCCATCGTGCAACGTCTTCGCCGCAATCCCGAGCCGTCACTTTTTCATCCCACACGACCGCTTGAAAATCTTTGGTCTTTATTTGAGCGAGATCGATGCTGATGGCCATCATACCTGGGGCGCGGAGAGTCAGAACGGAATCCAAAATGCTCGGAGATACCTGAGCGATGTCCGATAGAATATTAATTAGCTTCAATATTATTTAGTTATTAATCAGCTATAATAAGGTCATCAGAAGCTATTAATTAGCTATCGAAAGCTCAAAAAGTAAATGTTAGCTTTAATATTCAAGCTATTTACGCTAATGCAATTGGATGTTACGTTTCATACTAAACGCATTGACCGCCAGCTGACTGATGTATTTAGAATACGCCAGTGATGAAATATCTTTTAGATAAGATTTTGATCTTATCAGCTTGATATTTAGAGTTCAAGAACAAATGACGATGAAACAACGCTTTTATCACCATTGAAAAACACTTACAATAAAAGGTGCGTCATATTTGCGTGTTTCGATTTTATGATTTTTCTACTGATAATTTAGCAGTTATTAATAGGTTAATTCTAACCCGAACCAAATCACTACAAATTCTGAAAATACTTTATCGTCAAGGTCGTCATTGATCATCAAAGTTAAGATTTATTTCAACGAAAAATCCATGAGAAAAATGGGTTCGAACACTTATCAGTTTATGTTAATTTCCGACATAACCTTAATTCGAAATATTGTTATAACGTACCTGATGATTTTCGGCATTTCATAAAATGCCGAATTATTCAAATTAAGTAATCAAAAATGTTGACGTCGTATTGAAAAATGAGTGATAATTTAAATTAATAAACGAGCAATTACCTGTACCATCCGCGGTATTTTTCGTGCCGTTACGAATCGACCATCGAGATCGATGACCATGAGAGTACGATCGCGAAGCCATCCAGATTTGAGACCGAGAAGAGTACATTCCATAGAGTTTAAGCGAATCGCACCAAGAGATTTTACCGGAAATACGATCAAATCGGATAATTCGCCGACTTTCCGCCATTTTGTTGGTGGTCGATTTTTCGCCGGCTTACGAGACGACCACCACCACCAAGCGAATCCAAGCGCAGTACCGGTACCAACGATCAGCGCCACAAAGAAGCACGGTCGAGTTTTTTCTGCAACAACGGCGGCGTCTATGATGCTTTTCCACACTTATTTAGAGCAAATACATTCTACGTCTAATCATGATAATTACGATAAAGCGGAGTTTTCGACTAGCGGGATTAACTTATGAGGTTTGTTTGGGTTAAAAAATACGGTGACTTCAAATTTTCCGGAACTACGTATTTTCGATATTCGATATTCGATATTCGATTTTCGATTTTCGACTTTCGATTTTCGATTTTTTTACATTGGTACACATCTTCCCAACGTATGTCAACATTGTCAGCCATTTTGCATATTTAGTTTGTTTTCGATATATACATATATACATTTTTCGAAAACAAAGTCACCGTACTTTTCGAACAAACCTCGTAACCGGTTCTGATTGCCCTTTTTTGTTTTGCTTGATTTTCTTTCTAGCCTTCTCTACCCAGAGCCATGTGGGTCATCGAGAGTACAGTAGACGCCCGATTATCTGACTCCTGTTAAGTAGCTCTAACCATCTTAGCTTATAAGTGCACGTATTGTCGTTCAGTCTAATTCAATTTTCTACCACTTGAGGAAACCAGTGGCGAACGATCAGTATTATTGGATGGATATTGAAAAATCGTTTTCGCGATTACCAATCAGTTTATAAAATAGTTAAAGATTTATTTTAACGATGAATCAGCTGTTATTCAAAAATTCTATATATTACATTTTCGTCTAGTTATTAATTATTAATCCAAACAATTAATAATTAATCATTAACAATTAGAGATTATTGACATTGACAATAATTAATAATTGACCATTAATAATAATGTTATTAACAATTAATAATTATTAACCCAAACAAGGCTAAATTATTAACATTAATCAGACGATCTGAAGATGATCCATTTCCATTCCTACAGCTCGAAAAAAATATCGAAGAATCCGTCCGCGATTGAACAACTGTTCGGATTTTTGATTGGCGCACCCCAGAGTAGCAGCGCTTTACGTAGCAGAATGGAAAACCACAGCTTTACCCTATTATTCGCGACCCTCCCCACTCTACAATTTTTCAGACCGATACGCGAGACCGTGGACATCGTACGACACGCTACATTTTCCAACACACTCTTGTATGCCATACGCGTGCGTTTTGTTTCAGAATAATAATAAAGGATAATGTCAAATCATCGGCACGAGTGGGTTGTAAATATACGTGCGTGTACGTGCAGCAGTAGAGATGATTATAGAGACGTAATTTGACATGTGATATAAGTTCAGCCAAGTCCAATAGCATCGGACAATCAATACGATGCGACATTACAGTTATCGGGCGTTGGACAAATCTCATCATTCTACCCGGCGAATTCGAGAGTCGAATAAAAATTATTGAAATCCTCACTCACCCATTTTCCCGTCACTCACATGGACGCGCTCACGTGTAGTTGTTTTTTTTTCTTTTCACTGATTTTCCGGACAAACAGAAATTTCCGGAGTCCGACAACGGCGACGACAAAGTTTGCTTTTCGAGTACAATTTTTCAGTAGAGGCGCTCGTGTAACACGCGATGGTACGAAAAATTCTGGACAAACAGGTATTACTGAAACAAGCACGAAATATTTCAGTCTATTTTGGCAAACTTTCTTCGCTCGGAAACGTTGGCAAGTCGCGTTAATATTTACACAGTTCCACGTAACGCCAGGACCAATCTTTGTCCGTCGCGTACGGACGCGTTAGTGAGAAGCTTCGCCCGCGTACGATTCGCAAACTACCGGCAGCTCGCGGTAGGGGGAGGCAAGTATCGTTGCGTCCTTTTCTAACACCCATCGCGTTCTTTTTTCGCGTACGGAATCAGACGTTTCCCCTCGTCGTGCTTCGGATCGACACGAACCACGAGACGAATATTCGATGATGTATATAATCGACGGAAAATTCCTTATCGCGCAGATAAGTGATGAAAATCGAAAAAACAGGAGCTGATGAAATCTAACTGTTCGTGATTCTTTTTTGGGTGTGAAAAATTTGGAAAAGGTATCTTGTCGGCTTGAAGACTAGAGAACGAGGCCAAGCAAGGATTGCGATGTCAATTTAATATACATAAATATAAATATATATATATAGATATATACCTTCTGGAAAATGCTTTTTCCCTTCTGTAAGGCTAATCAAACCCAATCACAATCACAAGTATCGGGAACTTGACACGTGTATGTCAAGTTTTGAATCGGTCAAGGTCTTACGGTTGTTGAAACACGACGAAGAGTGAAAGAGCATAGTAGTTTTTTTGTTTCGTAGGTTCCACGGACGCCGACATGTGGCGCTAGTTGTTCGACAACAGTCAAGATTTCGACATTACCGACGCTAGGTAAAAAAAACTATGTGCGTAAAAATTGCAAAAAGTCAAAGACGGTGAGTTCACACGGTAAATATTAGTAACGCCTACTTGATAAATCTATGAATTTGGCATAGTAAAATTTAATGAAATTCTGAAAACTCGTTTGTAAAATGCCTGAATATCCAAATTCCGTTCTGCCTTACCTACTGCGATTCTGTGTCGTTCCTTCTTGAAGGAACCGAAGCTAACCTAAACAAACCCAAACAAAACTCGGATCGGATCATGTTTTGATCATATCGCTGATGAGGTTATCGGCGGCTAACTTCACAGAGTTCTCTCCCAACTATATTCACGGCCCTTTACGGAGCTCACTTCGCAGCGTCACTTTTAGCATCAGTGGCGACGCCAGTGGCGAATCTATTTTTCTTTGATTCTACCTACACCCACTGAATTTCATGGTCTATCCATATGAGTCGGGGTTCCTTCCTATATCCTCCATGTCCAGAGTTCACCAGGATATTTCGCTAAAATACTTGTGCACGTACAATCGGAGTTATCGGTATTAAGTTTTTTTTAGTAATGGCGGACGAGGAATTACCATCAGGGTGGGAGAAACGTCTGAGCAGATCTATCGGTGGGTCTAATTAATGTGGACTGATTAAACGGTTGATTGTTCATTTGACGCACCGGCAAACCCCGTCGCATGATTTTTTTCGCTACACTTTAGATATACCGAATTGACGCGTGTTTCCTCGGCACCGGCATTAGTTCAGATTCAATAATCAGCCGAATCGTCGATATTCTATATTTTTCATACATCGATAATTTCATATTCATAATATTCATTAATTTGTTTAGGTTCGTTTGGGTTGGGTATGGATTTATTCACCATTAGGCTAATGATGAATAAATCGTTCTGTCAGAAAATCGAAGTTTTCGGAATTATACTAACTGATAATTTCCTTCAGTACTATAGCGTACAATTTCGTTCGTATTTCTATATCCAAATAACTAGTCGATATTCGTCTCAATTAATTTTCCATAGCTGGAGTTGGAAAAATTAATGGCGTTTGAGCCATCGTTTGGGTTAGACAAACCCGAACAACCATTTTTCAACAATAATCCATTGGGTCATCAAAAAAACCCCAGAGAAACGTTCAGTTCCAGTTTTTTCGTCTTGGTGTCTTGTGTTTTAAGAATTGCCTTTTTAGAACAATTAGAAACTTTCGAACCATCCTGCACTGGGTTAGCGTAAGGCCTGTAGCTAATCTTAACCAAAAATCCTTATTTCAAAATTAAAGTACAAAATAAAAGTTTGCCGCCTTTCCCTATGGCTAATTCGACACTAGGGTTGAAAATGTAGATTATTTTTTACGCACGTGCGTAAGGGAGATAATTCAAATTTTTAAAACGATATTTTTCGAATATTAGTGACTTTTATCGTAAAATAAAAGCATCGAGCTCTGTACCTAGAAACCTTGCAGAACATGATGCTCAATTTTTTATCGAAATCTCAATCATCAATGAGCAAGTTGCGTTTGAAAGTTAGCGACTATTTATTGCTCCCCGACATATTCTCAAATCGTTGAATTATCTTGGTACAGGTCAGCATTATTACTTAAACGTGTACACGAAGGAAAGTCAATGGGACGTTCCCGACAAGCCGGCCAATCCGCTGGGGAGCGTAAAGCAGGACGGACCTGACGAAGTCCAATGCAGTCATCTACTCGTCAAGCATGCAGGCTCGAGGCGCCCATCCTCCTGGCGAGAAGACAACATTACCCGAACGAAGGAAGAAGCTCTAGATCTGGTTAATTGTGAGTACGAAGTTTCGTATTAAGTTAGTACTAGCGGATTGACTGATCATCGGTATATTTATAATTTGTTTAGTCTAAAAATAGAAAAATACAATACACATTTAAGCGTAATAATATTCATCGTAAGAAAATAATTATTCGAGAACCATTGGTAATAAACGTATTCAATTATTACTATCAAAAATGAAGTACTGAAATAGCGATCGTCTTGACTCGAGCGGTCTTACCAACCGCCGTTTCATAAACGCTGCAGCGAAGCCAAAAATTAATCGCTTCGATCGATAATATCTCCTCGAACCGTCCGGTAACCCACATTTTTTTATGAAACAGATGTACATCGCGACAGTTTTGTCGACGATTTCCGCTTTTTTTCATTGTTTCGTATCTAATCCCAAACTATTAATATTTCCGTTCCAAAGATATCGATCGGCACGTATTTCCCAAACGTTGTGTGTTCGATGCATCGATTTCATGAATTAATTACTGTCCTTATATTACAGTATACAAAACAAATCAATTTTTTGGTAATTATGCAGACGTGGGGATCTCCACCCCAATTTTGGAGGGAGATTCTTTTTGCTATAAATTACTTTAATTAGTCACCGCTGGTGATATTTCACCACCGGAGGCTGACAGTTTTAATTATTAAACCCAAACAAACCCAAATAACCTTAATTATTTCCATAAGTTATAAAATTCTTTAGGTTTGGATATATTCTGGAAGCCTCATTTCGACGTTTAGGCGTCGAAGTATACGAAAATGCCCGATTTTACTAAATATTTCGCCAAAATTCCTAAACCTCATAACGTAAGGAAATAATTAAAAATATGGGTTTCCGCGGGCTAAATATCACTAGTAGTGACTAATTAAAGCACTTTACGACAAAAAAACAAAGTTGATGTTAAAATTGGGTTTGAGCTCCACGCCCGCATAATTACCGATATTGTTTCTAACGAGCCCAAACAAACCCAAATAAACTAGTCATTTTTTATGCGTAGCTTACAGAGAACAGATCGTATCTGGGAAAGCGACGTTTTCCGATCTCGCAGCAAAATACAGCGACTGCAGTTCGGCCAAGCGTGGTGGAGACCTCGGTCCGTTTGGTCGGGGCGCTATGCAAAAACCCTTCGAGGAAGCAGCTTTCGCATTGAAAGTTGGAGATCTTTCATTGCCGGTGATAACGGACAGCGGTATTCATATTATCCAGCGAACAGCCTGAACACGCGCCCAATGAAGTTAACCGCTCAGGCAAAAAAACAAAAAAAGAAAAAAAAGGAAAAGGAAAAAATGATGATATTGAATACGCCCCATTACGGTTGGACTTCCTTAAATTTGTGTGTCCTTGTTTCGTGTTTGTATCGTTAAACGCATAGCCGACGTTGCTTGCATCGTTCATCGTGTACCCGGAGAACTCTTTTATTTCAGGATGAAAGACGGGCAGTAACCAGATCGATTGAAATGAATATTCGAAGGGACTCGTTTCGATTTTAGGAACATAATTATTAATGTTTTTTTTTTTTTTAATCGAGTTTTATTGTACCACCACGAGAGTAGATAGCTAATTATGAATTCTCTCTTCTTCCATAATTGTGATTCGATTCACCGAGGATAAATAAATGAAAAATCCGATGGGAGCTGATTTATTGATGACATCAGCAACGATCGTTTTCCGAGTAATCTCAGCTTAGAATCATGGAGACTAGAGTAAAGGATGAAGGGAGCTGATAAATAGATTTGTTTCGTTATAAATAATGATATTATTGACGCGGAAGAAGGTTCGTATCAATATTGAATTTTTTACTTTTTTTTACCCGAATAAATCCAAACACACGTTTGAGTTTTTTCGGGTAAAAAAAATAAAAATACGATTATTTTCCTAACCTGTGTCGACTCCTTTAGTCTCCATCTATAGAAGTTTCGCTATTCCCGGTGATTTTCATTTGGAATCTAGGGAATTTGTGGTAAAATCTAGCTCTCGCGCGAGAAATCGTGAGCAACATTGAAAATTAACGATTTCGCGTGGGCGATTACAGCGACGCGTCTCAGCATTTGGAAGAACGAAAAAATGGCGGCCATAAGAGTACCTAACCTCACCGCGAAAGTTTGCAGCAAGACCGTGTCAGCAACTGGCCCGGATACAAGTGGAAATCGAACAGGAAAGTCCTAGGGAATACAATGTAAGGCTTGAAAACGATTTCGTTACGTTTTCGGTCTATTTAAAGAACGTAAAATCGTATAAATGAAACAGGAAAGATAAGGGAATAGTCAGTGGCATTTCTGGCTGCGATTACGTGAAAATTCATTTTGCGGACTAGCATCCGTACTCCACGTTCTCATCGGCTAATCAAAACGGGTTTTCCAAGTCGTGTGAATCTTCACCTACGCAGTCATTGTAATCTCATGAGTAATCGCTCTTACGTAAAACAAGTGTTTCCGGATATCATTTCGCGAGTATTTTTGACGCTCATTGAGTCACCGAGCTTGGGGAAAATTATTTGACGAGCGTTTTCCGTTCATAACCTCAATTGGATATTTTCGAAAGTGAACATTCAGAAATCTTGGGGTAGTACGTGGATGAATTTAGAAACAAAATTGATTTGTATTGTATGCTGTAATATAGATATTCAGAATTACGTTCGGGAAAATTCGGCGTAATTTACCGAAGAAATACGACAGTAATTAATTCATGAAATCGATGCATCGAACACACAACGTTTTGGAAATACATGCCGATCGATATCTTTGAAACGGAAATATTAATAGTTTGCGATTAGATACGAAACAATGCAAAAAAGCGGAAATGCTCGACAAAACTGTCGCGATGTACGCAGCTACTACACGCGTGTACACTCGCGTTTAACGGCAGGCATTAACGATAAGGTTAATTCGTGTGAAAAAAAGGCACATTTTAAAGATTTTTTTTTTAACGAAACGGTTAAGATTTATTAACTTAAACCAATGGTACATTAAAGTGTGACATTCGAAGAATGTTGTGTGCAATTTTCGCGAAGAAATATTAAAAAATACGGTGATGGCAGCAATTTTAGTCAAGCGTCTAAAGAAAACAAACGACGTTCGTTATGTTTTTTCGTAAACAGTGTTTAAGAAATGGCGGTTGGTACGACCGCTCGAGTCAAGCCGATTGCTATTTTAGTACTTCATTTTTCATAATAATGATTGAACACGTTTATAACCAACGCTGCACGAATAATTATTTTCTTACGATGAATATTATTATGCTTAAATGTGTATTGTATTTTTCTATTTTCCGAGGGGAAAAATTATAGATATACCGTTGACTAGTTAATCCGCTAGAATTGTACGATTTTCGTTGTCATCGATGAGACTCCGTGACGCGCATGCGCACCACTGCCCCCCTCCAATATTCAAAGTTGCTCGCGTTCTTTTCAACGGTAGGTGTTGCGTTATCGCTTTCGTCACCTTGCTTTTCGAGACAAGTTCAGAATCTATATCACGTGGTGTGCACGAGTGACAGGAAGATGGTCAAAAGTCTCGGACAAATCGTTCTCACGCACGGACAAATGCGAGGCATCAACAGCTCTGAACAAATAATTGCTATATTATTGTATAAAAAAAAAGTTCCAGGACGCCATAACTAACGGTAAATTTGTAAATGGCTGTCTAAAAATGGCAATCGAGATCCATTGGTAACGCGTCATGGAAAGAGGCACTATACAGGGTGTCCAACCACGGAATGTCATTCGTAGAATTGGAGGTTAGGGGTGAAACTCTGAGTCGTTGATATAAGCACGATTAGGTTGTTTTGGGTTTGGGACCCAAACAAACCCAAACAAACCACGAATTATTAATTTTTAAAAACAGCCAATCAGAAGCGCCCGTTGAGCGGGCTTACGTAGGTGAGCGATACGCGCGTGCGCTAGTGCCTGCCGGACTGCTGCCCCCACCATGAGGACCCCGTACATAATTATTATATTTAGACGTTTAGTGGCATATCGGAGGTCCATGTCGATGTATTTTTATACCTTGAAGACAATTCCACCATTTAATTCGCCTTGAACTCTCCAGTTCTAGGGAATAATGTCGAAAACAATATTCTAGAAACTTTTTTTTGCATTTTCCCAGTCTAATTTTGTACTTTCGGCAAAAACTCGGGTATATTCGTAATCAGCGGAAAATTTCCGATCAAATACACCCTTTTAAT
>JAPYZI010003656.1:0-16830 GCA_030523105.1 Ophioninae sp. A BG-2022a | reverse complement strand
CTTCTTCTTTTTTTATTTCGATTGTTTGGGTTTGTTTGGGTTTGTTTGCATCGTCCGAAAGCAACGAGAATTCATTTTTTTATTTGAATTGTTTGGGTTTGTTTGTGCCGTTCGAAAGCAACGAGAATTCATTTTTTTAAATTTACATAATTGTAAAATCATAAAAAATTCAAAATCGATAGGAATCTTCCACCGCATTGATAATATCCTTGTCTGTAACAAAATAAAGCTATTTATCGACAAAGAAAAAATTGAAGATCATTTTTTGATACAGCCGCTTAAGTACAGAATTACCGGCAATTGTATCATTCAATAAAGTTTATCGATGATAAGAAAAATTTGTATTCCGTTTTATACCAAAAAACGGACATAACTTTCCAGCAGACCTGATATGTATCGCGAACTGACCTCTGACGTCCCGATTATATCTAGCTAAGGTAGTAAGAGTTCGTGAATGATTCGGTGGAGATGTGGCGCAGGGTAAAAGGGACTGTCCGTCTTGCTCCCTCGCGTGCCAAGGAAACACGTCCGGGGAGATGCCGATTGGCCGGATAGGATGCTTCGGTCTTTCGAGCCAACGGCCGCATTCCTTGCCACCCTGGCACACTCGGCAACTCTCGATCCCCTTCCCCCCCCCCCCCCTTACCTACCCTGTTTTTTTTATGCCTCTTCCATTCGTCTTCATCCTTTTTTAACATTTTCTCGGCTCAGTCAGTACTTCGTTCGACCTTCACGTTGCATTGCTCTTTCGGCTTGTACACGCTCGTCCGCAAACATGGATCTTCATAAATGCGCGATTTCGTTTTATCGCATACTTCGAGAAGGCCTTTGATTTTCTTGACAAATCTCCGCAAACTTATCGAGTTATGAAAAATCGTACCTTTGATTTTTGAAAATAAAGTTTGAATTCGTTTGGGTTTGCCATCAGATTTTGCCAAACCCAAATAAAACCAAACTGGCGCTTGTTGAAAATCGAATCAAGTTTTTTTTTTTTTTGGGTTTTCACAAGCTTGGGGCCAAATATTGATTTTGATTCTTATAAATCTAAGTTTTGGTTTCTTTGTTTGGGTTTGCAACAAAGCTTGGCACGAACAAATCCAAATTGGGACTCGTTGAAAATTAAATCAAGTTTTGCTTTCGATTGGGTTTGCTCAAACTTCGAAAAAAGTTTGATTTTGATTTTAATTTTAATTTTCATAAATTAAATTTTGGTTCGATTTTTCCTCATTTATGGGCGAACCCAAATCCAAATTTGAATTCGTCCAAAAGGAATTCAAAGTTTATTCCACGTTTGAGCAAACCCAAACAAACTTTGATTCGTGAAAAATATAATGGAGGTTTGATTATTGATAAAAAATTGATTCGAGCTTTAAAAAACTATCGTTCGATGTTGCGTAGCGTAATTTTTGTAGGGCGAATTGATTTTCCGTAATCCGAGAGTTCGTTCGTTAGTGGAGTGACCAAAATGACGGTGTAATTTCGGTGAGACTCAACGGGTAACGCGTCCGCTGTTGTTTTTTAAACTGATTGCGCCGATTCTTTTCATCCCGACAAATAAAGTCAAGCGCTGTTGCGGATCATCGCAATAGAGTGCCCCGTTCAATTCTCTCAAATAGCATATTCGCCAATGCGAATCTATCAATAGGTCGTTGATCAATGACGAATGTGTTCGCTGGTACGAGACTTCAGTCCTTGAAATCGTGCATCGCAGTTTAAACACCCGATCAACGTTTGCGCCCGTTCGTTCGCGTGTGAATGTACGTGTGTTGATTATTCTGATTGCCATTGATAGTTGGGAACACGGAACTCGATTCTATTCGCGGTTGACACGTGAAATCGTTGGGATGCTCGGGCGTGCCACAACACAGTTGAAAAATTGCACGTATGCCGGGCTTTAGTCGACTCGCCGTCCATTTTTTGGCTGTGAACCACAAAATGGCGTCTTTTACCCACGTATCATGTTTTTTTCCAATTTTCCAATCCATTCCGCCATTTCGTGATACCGAGCTACAAAGCGGTGTCTTTTACCAACAAATCCTTTTATTTTTCTTTCAATCCGCCATTTCATGATCACTACCCACGAAATGGCGTCTTTTATCAACAAATCCTGTTTTTCTTCCTGCCAATTTGTCATTCAATGATCACGAACCACAAAATGGCGTTTCTTACCCCCAAATCCTGTTCGTTTCCTCCCAGTCCGCCATTTCATGATCACGACCCACAAAATGGCGTCTTTTACCAACAAATCCTTTTCTTATTCTTCCGATCCGCCATTTCATGATCACGACCCACGAAATGGCGTCTTTTATCCACAAATCCTGTTTTTCTTCCTGCCAATTCGTCATTCAATGATCACGTATCACAAAATGGTGTCTCTTACCCCCAAATCGTGTTCGTTTCCTCCCAGTCCACCATTTCATGATCACGACCCACAAAATGGCGTCTATTATCAACAAATCCTGTTTTTCTTCCTGCCAATTCGTCATTCAATGATCACGGACCACAAAATGGCGTTTCTTACCCCCAAATCCTGTTCGTTTCCTCCCAGTCCGCCATTTCATGATTACGACCCACAAAATGGGGGTTTCTGATCATACGTCGAATATTCTTCGTTCCCTGCTCGCTATTTGACTATCACGGACCACAAAATGGTCGAGGGGTGTCCTCGGAAATTCTTGAAACGTTCGGGTAGAGCTCGCTCGATGGTATTTGGTCGTACCGTTTGGAATATCAGTGTAGGCCCTCTGTCGATCGACCGCGATACTAGCTGTGGTAAATACCGCGCCGTTCGGCACGCGGTAGCTAAAATATGTATATATGTATAGAATTTCGTTGGCCGCGCGAGCCTCGCATTACACACCACGTATCGCCTTACCGTTGTAACACGATTCACGTTAAAAGTCACGAGCGCTCATGCGGCGCGGCGTGTGACGGACATACGCGCACTCGAGGCGCTCGAACGTGCCGCCGCAAGGTAGTCCTCTCGTATGCAACGACCGAACGAAAAAATACAATGAAACAGGACGACTATCTTACGGGACGATAACGAGCCCGCTCGTACCTGCTCTCCACTTGATAATCACTCGCTAGTACAATTTGTTCAATAATTCTTATCTCCATTCTTATCCGTCACGTGACGCGTAAAAACTAAAATTCACCATTCAAGCAAAACTGTCTTACGACTGCGTAATCCCGAATTTGCCGATTGATCAATCATAAATATCGACTCGTGCCTTCCGTCTCATCGATCTTGAAGCACCCACCGCTCGAATCCAACGAAAAGCCTATTTTTTTTATTTTTATTTCTTATCTTTGTCCATATTTTGGAAATGACAAGATATTAGTGAACTTTTAAATGAAATAATTCATTAAAAACGAAAATAATGATAATATAAATTAATAATAATAATAAAATATACAAGATAATTATTTATGTTGAATTCTATTATTATTATTATTATTTTCGAATCGTGAAATAAATGTTATAATAATAACACTCAATAATAATAATTTTATTGTATATTTTATTATTATTTAAACCAACAGAAAATTCATTAAATAAAATAAAAGTATGAAATGTAAAATGAAAATAGAGAGAATATTAATAATAGTAATATTTAAATAATTAAATCATGATAAATAGAGTGAATAAATATCGCCTTTATTTATTAATATTTAGTTATTCAGATATTTATATATCATGAGTAAATATTTATTGTTTATACTCACTATTTTATTTATTATCAATATAGTAACAATAATGAAAGTAAATAAACAAAATTAAAATCAATTTATTTATTATATTATATTTGAGGTGACAAAAGTTAGAAATATAATTTAATACGATGCTGTTTGATCGATATGCAATCGAAATTTGCATTTCGGGGTCGCCAAGGTAAGCCAACTTTTTAAGAAAAAGAAAAAAAGAATCTCGCGAGCTTCGAACGGATAAACGGTTTCAGGATTGCGTCCTTTTTTTCCCGGCCCTTTTCTCAGCGTACGTAACGCGTTCTCACCCGCAGAAAATGTCCATATCGAGAAATCAAGGGAGAGCGGTAAGCCTGGCCGAGCGCGGCCGATATCGTTCTCCGATTCGATATTCAGGCTGGATGAATCGTTCGAATAAATCGCGTCGACCTTCCACGCGCGCCAAGCCGAGATTAATGGTGTTCCCTCCGCTCACGGAAGAGCCGTGAATTCGTTCCATAACGCGCGGGGCTGCGCGGACGAGGGTTCCGCGTAGTTCTCATTTGGGTCGAAATCGCGTCCTAAATTGAGAGAATTTAAAAGAAAAATTAAAAAAAAAAAAAAACTTCTTTTTTAAGGGGTAAA
Organism: Ophioninae sp. A BG-2022a; assembly: GCA_030523105.1. Lineage (NCBI taxonomy): Eukaryota > Metazoa > Arthropoda > Insecta > Hymenoptera > Ichneumonidae > Ophioninae sp. A BG-2022a. The sequence goes on along the minus strand of JAPYZI010003656.1, from coordinate 12,498 downwards.
AAAATTTATGTATCGTATAACGGAGAACGTTTTTTTCCGGGCTTTCACAAAATTAGCAATTTCTTCGATTTCGTAAATCGAACTTTTTAATAACAGCGAGAAGAAAAATGGTTCGAACGAATTCACACATTTAAAATCAAGTGAAATAAATCGAGTCGTGAAAAAAAGGACTTTCGTTGCTTTTCAACGATGGGAATTTCAGCGTCGCAAAATTTCGTTTTGATAATAATAATAAATATTTAAGTAATTAAATAATGAAAAATAAAGTAAATAAATAAAAATAAAAATAATTAATTTTTCAAAACGAGAGAAACGAGAAATATTGTAAAAAACGGGAAGGAAAAAAAAAGGAAAAAGCGACGTTGATTTTTGCGTGCTAGGAACGCAATGACTTTTAAATTTTCTTTATTTTTGTTATTCTGAAAAAAAAAAAAACTTTTTTTGGCGATGCGTTTGGGTTTGAAATTTAAAAAAAATGTAACTTCTATGAATGGGGAAAAAGAAATATTTGTCGCAACGATCGAAACAAGGAAATAAAAATATAAATATAACTCGATCGTTCGAGCAAATAATTTACGAAGGAGGGAGAGGATGACGTTGAAATGGGAAAAGAGTTGATGGCCCGTGTGCGTACGTCGCGTTTCTCGTTTTAACGTTGTCTTTTTTTTTTCGTCTTTTTTAGTTTATTTTTTATTTTTGTTCCGTTCGTTTTCCTTCACTGAATTAAATATAGCGGTGTGTACGTTAAGTGGAGCGACCTCGTCATACTTTTGGCTCGATGGAAGATTTTTCGAGTCTTCGTGAAGGAATTTTCTTCATCCAGCGGCACTGATGCATCGATGACGCGATCAAACTTTGTACGGTGAATTCATTTTTTTTGCTTTTATTTCTAATTATTTTTTTTTTCTTTATTTCAACTAGGAAAGTTTTTGTCAAAAAATTTTTTGGGGAAAAAAAAAGGTTGAAGTCATCAGGAGAAAACACAACTTAATTGCTCTTCCCTCTCTCTCTCTCCTTCAAATTTGAATTCTTTTTTTTTAAAGATTTCAATTTGTGGATAGAAACGTTTTTGTCAAAAAACTTTTTGGGGGAAAATATGATCAAGAGATAAAGAGAGAACGCGACTTAATTGTTCTCTCTCTCTCTCTCTCTCTCTCTTTCTCCTTTCTCTTCGAAACTATTTTCGTCTAAAGACTTCCGAGTGTTCCTCTCGTCGAAATGAAGATGAACGTCCGATGAATGGGAGGCTAAACTAACCTCATTCGAAAACCCCGAGTAGTCTCACCGTTAAAGCCGATGAGAAATCGGCGAGTCTCGAGATCGATTAATTTCCCCCAAGAGCGACTATCGCACTCGAGAAACGATCTCCCTGTACTTTCTTCGATGAAACGTTTGCCGATTTTTTTTTTTTTTTTTTTTATAACATTCGAGTCGACAAATAAGAAGATAAAAAAATTTTCAAAATAAAAATCAAATAAAAAATCTTTGCGTTTTAAAATGCAGCGTTGCAATTTCGTTGCAACGATGCAACTCCAACATCTCGCTCTTTACTTTTCTCCCTTCGATTCGACGATTTTTATTTTTTATTTTTAAAAATCATTTTTCCTTTTTTTCTGTTTTTGTTATTTCATCAGTTTTTTTTATTTTTATTTTTTTTAATTTTTTTTTTTCTCTCTTTAAAATCACTCGCCATTTGCTCTTGGAGTATCAACGAGTGGAGACGACACGAGTAGAAATATGGATGCAACGAGGGCGGCAGTGATAACGCCATCGTTCATCGGACCTTCACTCGTGCAGCATTGAGGTCACTGTACATCAGTATCCCCTTTGGGAATGCGTTTGTTGAACGAGGAATGCATATATATATATATAAGCATGTATCGATACATACAGATCGATAGTAAAGCCATGTATTACCCAAATGAGCGAGGATGGGAAATGGGGAGCGCGAGCGTGAGCGTCAAATTGTGAAAACACATTATAGGTGAATTGGGTGATGCGGGGTGTCGATAGATCCGTACCATATCGAGGAGGCAAATACACCGGAGAAAACGACAAACGATCGGTAACGAGAAAATTATTAATCGCTCGAAGCCAAATGAGATACTCGTTGGGGAAGTCACAATTGACCCAGTTGCGAGGCAAATATTCGGGCACATATATTTACATTATTGAAGCAACACCTCCATCGTTAAGCTACAATTCTAATTGGGCAAACGATGCAACTACGATTGTTTTAGATATAATTATGATTTTAGTTTAATTAATTGAAATACAATTATTATTGAGATTATAATTTCTGAGGTACTATTAATTGATATTGTAATTACGAATACGAATGCAGCAATAATTATAATTGTAAACATAAAAATTGATGATTATTAGAATGATTATAATTAATTACGGTTTATATAATATTAACAAAAATAATTATTTTTATTACTATTGTTTGTTGTTCAATGTAATAATTCATTTATTATTATTCATTGTAACGATCAAAATTCAATTATTATGATAAGAATAATAATTATTTTTTATTATTAACAATCATTATTATTATTATTATTATTATTATTATTATTAACTAATCAATATTATTATAATAGCAGTAATCGTTGATTATAAAAAAAAAAGCTAGAATTCCCACGACTCTGAAAACTTTTTTCGGTTTAAAAAAAAAGTGAAAACTTTATTATCCGTTAAAAAAGAGTTGTGATAACGTTGTAATGAAGTACGTACGTATTCTCTGCTAATATCTCGTTTATTTTAATGCAAACGCGGAAAAAAACGAGTGGGATTTGAAAATAGAGGTCGGAGAGTGTTATACACGCAGCCAGCAATTAAGAGTAAGAGTTCAGCTCTTTACGTCTGATGAAAGGCTTCCAGGGAATGAAAGTCGGAGACGATTTGTCGAAAAGATACAGCAACGAGCGTACTTTAGATATATACGTTTGCTGAACTGTATCCCCGATTTGACGATGTCAAATTTTTATTTTTATTTAATTATGTTTTTAATGTTTTATCGTACCTTCCGCTTCGCCTTAACGTTTGCTAAAACTGCTTTACCATAAGAGATCGCGTTGAATTTAGATACTTATAACTTATTAATTATCTATTGAAAAAATCTGAAATAATTTGTGTAACATTAGAATATTGTGAATAACGATTCTAAAAATTTTCGAGAATTTTTGCGGTTTTATATAGATCGAGTAATTCAAGTAATTGAAGTCCGCGGGTTCGAGGAATTGCAAAGGGGATCGATTTCCCCCGGATACCCCTCCGGACGACGGGTTTACGTCGAGATGAAACGCGAATGTACGCCCGCGTCTCGACGCCAAAACCACTACATTACGCCGAAGCTCTTACGGCGTCGCCGTCGTTCCGAGCCACGAGACGCGACGAAACGTCGCCTCGCCCCTCGACCGACTCTATGAAAACTCTGTAACAACACCCAACCTACGATAACGGTGCAGCCGGAGGAAAAGGGACGCTCGAAAAGAAAAGGGAGCGAGGGAATTCACCACGAAACGTTTTTCTATTTTTTTTTTCTTTTTTTTCCTAGGGGGAAAATAAGAAACGCATCGCCGGTACAGCATTTTTGCAAGAATTTTATGAATGACGCTGAAGCTTCTGTCGCGTCTGAATTTCCAACGTTTCAACCCAACGAAAATTATTTTCCTCGTGTTTTCAATTTGTTTTTTTTTTTTTTTCTTTAATTTATTGAAACCTTGAAAATCGTGTTAACGATTTTTAGAATTCTTATTATTTATTGAATTTTCATTGAAAGAATTTATTATTAGTATTTATTTTGAAAAATAAAAGTGTTGAATTAAATGGTATCTTTTAAATTGTAGTTAATTCATATAATTAAGTATTTTTAATAAATCACAGAATATACAAGTTAAGATTGTTTTTTTTACCGTTTTTCGTTTGATTTAATAATACAATTTTTTAATTTTATAATGATTAATAATTAAAATTTAATAAAAGCGATTCATAGCATTCCAAGGATGCAAACTTCAACCCCATGAAGTTTTTATCCTTGGAATGCAACAAAAATGAATGCTTTTTATTATTGCAAATACAAAATGTTTTTCTTTTATGAAAAAAAAAGGAACAAGTCTCGATCGCACAAAATTGGTTATAACGAAGATGGAAGATCACTCGAGATTGAAATAATATTTTATCACCGTTAAATCGAGGTATTCGGGAATGAGTTTCGATGTTGAAGATCTTCACCGATAGGAGTGTGGGAAACGAAGACTTCGTCAGTCGAAGATTCAAGCAACAGTTCTATTTGAGGCTCACGTCGAGAAATAGTAATTGAAAGGATAAGAAGCCCGCAAACATCCGGAAAGGAAAGCTTCAAGGCAACGTTAATAAGAGCCAAGAGTTAGGTGGTTATCCGTGACCATAATCCGAGTGCAAAATAAGTCCAACTAGAAACGAGCGATACCCTCCCCTAACTTGACTTCGTTTTATCGTCTCGTCAAATGGGGTACCGTGTATACCCACTTAACTCGCCCTCGACGTACATTTTCGTTCGCTCGGATTTCAATTTAAATCCTTTCGCGCGAATCCCTGAGAAAGCCGCATGGATATACCGGGTGACCGATTATTTAACCTATTTCTCGATAAAGGTCACATCGGAGGTCATTGCCATCAAATTATAAGACTTTAATTGGATAGTTTTAGAAACTTGACCTTTTGTTTCCAAAAAAAAAAGAATAATATACAATAAATATTGAATAGTGAAAAATATGATCGAAATTCACGAAACTCACAGAAATAAAAAAAATGTTCAATGAGAGATCTCGGATTCCTGAAGTTAGGAAGAATTTCTAGCAATTTCAATTAATCCAGTAATACCTTAATTGTTTCTGGCGAAAAACATGAAAATTTCGGGAAATTGTAAAGACTTGATAACTCAGTTATTAAATTTTGATTCCCAGTTGATAATGCTGATTTTCATTCGATTGACCTTTAGAATAACTTTTATTAAGAAATCGGTCGAATTGGTAACCACCCTGTATACTCCTGCTGTCTACACCTCGGATCGTTATGCAACCTCGGCGATTTTTCAATTCGGAAATGATACCGTCTCGAGCGCAGAAACTCGAGACTACTTCCCTCGCTCTCAGACTTCTGTCACGTGTAATCCTGGCTTACCTAATCCGAGTTTGGTGTGTCGCGAATGAAGGTGGTGTTATCCATTTCTGACCTCCCGAATACGTTACGGAGAGTCCTTCGAGAAAGCATTCACTTCCGATCACACCCAACCAACGCGCGTTCAATTATTAATTCGAGGTTTCCTCGAAAAGTTAGGTTAATTATCGAATTTTACAAGCATTCGATTTTCTTGTTTTTCGTTCTTTTTTTTTGTTATGCTATTTTATTAGCCATTTGATTTGAACGATTCCTTCTTTGTAAATGAGGATCCTTCCAAAAGCATTCTTTTTTCTAAAAGAGTATTCTTCCGAATGATTCCAATTTTCTAAATGAGGAACCTTCTGAACACAAACGATTCCTACTTTCTAAATGAGGATCCTTCTTAACCCAAACAAACCCAATTGATTCCTATTTTCTAAATGAGGATACTTCAAAACCCAAACAAACCCAAACGATTCCTATGTTCTAAATGAGGATCGTTCTAAACCCAAACAAATCAAAATAATTTCTATTTTCTATATGAGGATTCTTCTAAACCCAAACAAACCCAAATCATTCTAAACCCAAAAAAAAAAAACCCAATTGATTTCTATTTTCTAAATAAGGATCCTTCCAAACCCAAATGATTACTATTTTCTAAATGAGGATTCTTTCTCATTATTTATTCTTTATAAATTTCTAGATAAGGATTTTAAAAAATCGGAGCCGAAGAGAGTTTACCCCTGAATATCGTTCTTCCAATAAATCAGACCCAACGACTACATTCGTGAACAGGTGAACGAAGAAAAATTTGATCACCGAACCGCAGACTCGACTATCGAACGGTTTGCTTTTCCGCTGAGTGCATCCTTCCAATTTCCATTTAGCCTCGTTCGTCGATCTTGATAAAAAGGATTCCGTTATTTTTATTCCCGATCGTCGAAGAAGTCTTTCGAGCACGAAAACACGTATGAAAGTTGAAACCCGTAGTTTCGAGAAAGAATCCGCAAGGGACGCGGAAAGGATGTGAATTTGATGTCTTTTTGAAGTTTGGAAATCTTGAACGATTCGCGTTATCTTATCGGCGTCTCTCCGTTATAATATTCATTATCTTTACTCGCTAAACGAGAGGAGTTCGTTCGACGATTTATGCAAAAAAGAGATCGAAGTTTTTTTTCGCTCGAAACAGTTCGCTTTCACTCGGAAACGTAACCTCTTCACGCGTGGACGTCTTTGGGAAAAGCTTGCACAATCCTGAAGTTACACACCCGGGCTTATATAAAACGGCCACATGGTGGTTGAAAAACATTTCCGCACCGCTCGGGTGCGATAAAACGACTATGAAATTAGAAACGGGAGCAACGCTCGACTCCCCGCTTCAAAATACAAATTCAACGAAGAGAAAAAAGAAAATGGAAAAAGAACGGGAGAAGTTTGAGCCGTTTTGATCGAATTAAACGCTGGCTTGACAATGATGATTATGATAGATTTTATTATCCCCTGGCAAAAAGCTTTCGGGGAATTTGTGAACGACAACAATTTTGACGAAATAAAAAAATCCAAAAGCTATATAAAAACCAAACAAGTCCAAACAAAAATGTTGCCGAAATATAGAAATAAAAAAATCCAGAAAAAATATATCAAACCCAAACAAAATTTTTGACGAATTAAAGATATGAAAATTTAATAAATTAATAACTAAGTAAAAATATAAAAACAGTCAGCCGTATCGCAAGACTTGACTAACGATGGGTAACACATAATTTAAAATAAACTTAAAATAAACTTAAAAATAAACGTAAAACTAAATATACTGATTTAATACAGAAATAATGAAGCAAGGCAAGCCAGGAACAGAACTTTTCAACAATCCACAGAATATATCCCGATTAATTGGAAAGCAAAAATAAAGAATATTTCCAAAGAAAAAAGTGAAGACAATAAGAGAAAAGAAAAAGAAAGGGATATAAAGGGACAGGAGGAGGAAAACGCCAATCCGTAAGTTTGCCTCAGCAGCTTTGCCAACTGATAAGAACGAGGAAGAAAAAGATTTCAAACTACCAACGAACAACTCGAGGTTCAATCTCGTTTCTTCGAGTATTTCGTTACGACATAAACAACGAAAGAAACGGATCAAAGATATCGCAAAAACTTCCCGTTTCGAACTCAACTCCGGCATTCCTCGTGACTCCTCGAATTATCAGGTTGAAAAAGGCCAAAGGGCCGAATGAAGAGTACACTAGAAACAACCATTCGTAAGGATCCGTTAATACCTTCCGTCTGTTCTTTGCGAAGCCATTTGCGACATACTATAAAAGGATTGGAAGTCTTCCGATGTCCAAGTCAAACGTGGCAAAAAAAAACTCGGGATGGGAATGAGATTCTGGTGACAATGAGAATACATCGTTTTCCAATTTACCTAGGTAATCGGTTATCTTCCCGCAAAGTTCCTCCGTTAAGTTTTCAACTTTCAGGTGCGTCGAAAATCATTTTTTTTTCTTCAATTTCCTTTGCCAGTTTTGAACTTTGAAAATGGTGGAAACATTTAAAAAACTGCGATTTTATAATAATAAAATAAAATAAAGTAAAATAATATTTTCCTAATAAGAAAATTGATCAAATAAAATAAAATTAATGTTTCGTAATAAGAAAATTGATCAAATTAAATTAATTGTTCTTTCTGTCATTCATAATTCAACGAGATAAGAAGATTAAGAGATTGAAAGAGAAAATCGTTGCTTTCCAACGATGCAAAGTTTAAGCCCCTTGTACCTGGTTGCAATAAGAATGAAATCGAGTTTCCATTTGTCTCGTAGTAATCTCTATACCACCTAGAAAATTCCAGAACGTTAAGTTAAACGTTCACTAAGAAGTGCAAGGATTGAATACATTGGAATATTGATAAATCATTCGTAAATTTGATAACGAAACTTGAGCAACATTTTTTAAGGTCCTTATATGGGAAGTCGATTCGTTTTATCTAATTCCTTATGGAGCTATTCCGTTGCTAAAGTAGATCAGACTAGTAGTTACTAGCCACCTAGGAACTAAATATAAATTAGGCTCTCAGGATCTAATCTGAGGAGCCCCCCTGGACTCATCGATATATCAACTTTACACGTGACCGATGAAATATTGATGGGTGACAGCAGTAGTCTGCCACAGCTTCTAAATGCCAACTTGATAACATCTGTATCTTGAAAAATAATCTAAGCAATTTTATTAAACTGAAGAATCTATTCTTTCCCAATACTATAAAAAATAGGACTTAATTAGCTGCTTAAGAATCGAAAAAAAGCTGTCAAATTCTAAAAGCGAGAATGAAAAAATTTAAATTTGTCTTCCATTTGTTCACAAAGATCAATTTCGAATTTCACTTGGTATAAGAACCCGCCCAAATGAGATAGCCGATCTGACATGGCAATTTATACCAAATTATAAAACCAAGATTTAGCCTAATAACAAAAAAAAAAGGAAACGAATGAAATAAAAAACCACGTTGGACAATGAAGGATGTAAACTTCAACTGCACACATTTTTTTTCACCCTCAAAATCCTGCATTCTGCAACATTAATCCTTCCAAGTATTTCTAGCATCAATAAGATCGATCACGCAATTCTTTCTCGTCAGATCCTTCTCGAAGCAACGATTCATCGTTGCTCGTACAAAAAGAAAAGAAAAGAAAAAAAAAAAAAAAAGAAAAATAAAACCTTCGGTGATTTCCGGGTTCGGAGCTTGGTAGGTTTTGCCGAAATCAGGTAACTCCGTAATTTATAGATGAAGTCGGTAGGTGGTAGGCTGGGCGAGAAGAGAAAAGAAAAAAAAAAGATTGCAGCTCGTACACAACTGGGAGCCAGTGCCAACGGCGAGATTTATTTTCCCTCTGATATCCGTACGCTGTTAAGCTGGTTCATTATCCGTGTTTTCTTTCATCCTCATTCCCTATTCTTATCGTTAGATTGTTCCGGTTTCAGTCACGTGGCGAAAAAAAAGGTAAAAAAAAAACGGAGGTAGGGGGTGAAGTGAAGGGGAGTCCAGGTTGTCGTTTAGCTCGGGAGCAACTTCTGGTCGGCAACTCAGGTTCTCGAGAACACGAGGGAGCTTTTGAGGAGTGGAATTCCGTGTGTATGCAGGCCACGATAGAACGGACGTTCACCCAAATGTGGGTCTCTACAACGTAAAACGCGAGCTTAGTTAACGCTTTACATACATCGTTGTATTATTAGCATACCGGCCAAAGTTACTTGTATACATCTGCGTGTAAATTGCGGTGCACGGGGTGCTTCGGGGACCATTGGCAGTGGATTTAGGCCACTTCCTTGTTGCGAGAACCGAGCTATATGAACAGCCGTTTCAATGAGGCTTTAAACTCCAACCCGTAACTTCCAAGTTCCGATGGTTTTCGACCATCACGAGACGTAGGGGAATCTGGTAAACTTGGTTTCACTTATCACCGAAAACGGTCCATTATCTTTAGGGATTATCATTAATTTGAACCGAGGAGAAGTTCGAGGAAAGATGGACTACCAGATCTGGAACGTAAGGTCGGAAATGCCAAAGTCACATTTGGGCGATAGGATGATACGGGCTGTGTATAAGCTCCTCTTTGTTGCGAGCCTGGATGCACCTCAACGACTCTCTGGGTGTATTATCTTCCAGGAACTTTGAGTTCATAAAAAACATCTGTCCTATCGTACCCCAGTCTGGTGATCGTTCAGAGTGCAACACCTCGTGGCGAACTGTCCGCAGATGTCCTAGGAGGTCTTGACGCGTTCGACTTTAAAAGAAGGAAGATCGTGACGCCGAAGTATAAATTAGAAAGGCTAAGGCCACGAGGAAGTTAACGACGATCGTTAAAAGTGAACAGAGACAATTGCAACTATCACGTCGCCACTGAAGCGAACTTTTCTCTAATTAATATAAGTACGTGGGCTGGGGTATCTCGACGGTAAACTGAAATACGAGAGGGAATTTTCGCAGTGAGCTAATAATCCATTTGACGTCAGCGGTATGCATTCCGAGCTGGTGCTCGAAGCCAGAGAGAGGGAAAGGAAGGAGAAAGAGAGATAGAGAGAGAATTCGGTCTGCAGTAGCTTTGCGTAACCCTATATATCACGGGCACCCTTCTTTTCATCCGTTCTCTCTCTCTCTCTCCCTGACACTATTATTCGCTGCTTCTTTTGTTGGACTCTACCGAATATTCTCTGATGCCCACATTTACTTGTTATATACGTTGGTAATGCAAAGAAGACACGTTCGGTGGATAAACTCGGAAGGAACGTTCCGCCGAGTCGGTGAAGATATTTCTAGTCGTAGTGGTTGAAGCTTCCAGTAAGAATGAAGTATACGGATATACCGTTGGTGGATGTTGGAGGTTGGTCCTCGTACGAATGCAAATGCTGGAATTTCTGCTCGAGAACTTTAACGCGCCTGGAAAGAATAATCGTTTTCGTGGATTCTTCATTGACTGGGTTAACTGGAGGGCGGAGAGGGAGGGGGGGGGGGGGTAGGACCACGGAAGATTGTTGAGGAAAACCGTTTGTGACGTCGTAAAAGCTAGTGAAAATGGGCGCGGCCTTAGAGCCAGGTAATATCGAGCCGGCACTACTCTCCAGCACAGCACGAGAGCACCAACGCCATCAGGAGCAATTCCAGCCTGACCTGCCACTCCCAACCCCAAACCTTCTCAACACTTCCAAACCCAACGCGAGCACTCCACTCACGCACATGCACCCGGTTCACTGATGCGAAGCTTCGTTCTGATCTGTCTCACGAGCCCGCTGGGATCTACGTCATACTAGGCTTCACGCGTCTCTTCCACGTACTCGACACATCCTCAAAACCCAGACACCCTATCAACTAACGGACTCAGCTGGATGTTCATTCTTTTCGACTACGGGCCAACACCGGTTGATGGATCTCAGTTTTATCAATATTCGATAGGCTTTTAACTTGGGAAAATCTAGGCTGCTAATTGACGAAGCAATAGAGCAGTTCGCGATGGATGCTTGGTGGATCGATGTACGACGACCCGGTAGCGATAATTTTGGTAACAATCATTCAATCGCCGCTTGATGAAGAGCCATCAATTTTGGCTTCGTCAATTTTCATGATTTTATTTTCGGTCTCCAAGACTTTCATCTTTTCTAAAAAGAACTGCTTGAAATAACATTCCTTAATAATTACTGAATCAGAGAGAATAATGATTTTGGATCGGACGATGTTCAACCTGATTAACCTAAAAACTTTTTCTAATGACTACTCTAATAACGAAATGAAGAATTAACTTTGCTGCCTTCCAAGCCTGCAAACTCCATTATCATCTAACAACCGACTTAAAACCGTGGAAGAAGGCTCTTTGGATTCGTAGTCCTAGATTCCGGTGTGCAGAAACGCCGCTTCTATACGAATGTTGAGTGATCAGCCAGACAGGTTTCCATTTTCATGAATCAACAGTCGATACCCGAACGGTGTTCCAGTAAAGTCGACGAAGAAAATTCGCTGTCCGTGCTATTCTTTCGTAGCGTCAAGAGGTGAACCAAGTTTGAACAACTTTGAGCGTGAATACGTGTAGCCAAAAATGAGAGCTCGCCGGATGAGCTTGGAAGCGTGGCCTAATGCATTCGATGCTTTCGTATCTTCAAGTATGTACACGTACTAAATGGGATACGTATATGAAACAGACATCCACAAAGATACGTATATATATATGCGATAAAGTATACATCCGGGTATCCCTTGGTATCGATCGACGAGAATCTTACGAGGTCAATAGCTTAATAACGTAGGTGCTCTCGTAGTGCCGGTGTGTATCATCTTGTGACGGGTCATCGCGTATGCCCCAAAATGCTTTTACAGGACCACGGCCCACGAATGCAAACCCTAGACGATCGTCGGAAATCCACTTAAGCTAAAACTTTCCCGGCCCGCTCGAAGCTTTCCGCCCTGACTTACTTTACGACCCGATAGGTTATCTTTTTTCGCGTGAAGGAACCTGGTACGCCCTTATATCTGTCGGGTAGTAAGACTTGGATGTATCCATCGGCTCTTTGTGGCTGGTTCATCCAATCGAGATTGGTTTTTAGGGTTTCGTTGCTATTAGGAATCCTTGTAGTTTCACCCTGCCCAACCCTTCATCGGTCATCCATCGTGGCTTGTCTACCTTTTGTTCTAATACTTTTTTTCTTCTAATGTGCAATGTTATGCCAAAACAGTCAGCATTTGGAAGTGTCTGTTCGGCATGACTGATTGGAAAAATGTCCAAAAAGTATTCTAGAATGGGTTTTTCTCATTTTCCTAGTCTAATTTTCCACTTTCGGCAAAAACTCGGGCATATTCGTAATCAGCGG
>JAPYZI010003655.1:0-17259 GCA_030523105.1 Ophioninae sp. A BG-2022a | reverse complement strand
CCATTCATTTTCTCCAAAACCCAAAATTCCCATGAAAAAATTGTAAAAAACTTCTAAAATCACGATTTCTTTTGCTGTGTGCAGTGTTTTCGACGAAAAATCGTTAACAAAAGTTAATCAGCTGAAAATTTCCGATTATATAAACCCTTTTAATACTTTTAAAACAGAAAAAAAAATGTTCGACTACCCCGGCCACTTTTTCGGAATCTCAAAAATCACGAAATTTTAAGGTCGTAGAGTGAGTTTCTTATATAGTATATGTAGAGATTCAATGGGTGTGTTTGAATAAGGTTTTTCCTTAACTTAAATAATGGCGTTAGATTCATATTGATATCTAGTTTTCCCAAAATTGTCATTACCGACGTAACGAGGTGCCACGTTAAAAGTTTCCAACCTGTTCGTCATTCCCTTAAACACAAAAAAAAAAAAAAAAAAAAAAAAAAAAAAAAAAAAAAAAAAAAAAAAAAAAAAAAAAAAAAAAAAAAAAAAAAAAAAAAAAAAAAAAAAAAAAAAAAAAATGTGTTAAATCGAAACGACGAGAAACAAAAGAATTGTTTTTATTTTTCAGCTCGGTGATCTGCTAATATCCCATCCCGGTGGAGACGATCTGAAGATCGGCGATTTCGGTTTGGCCCGAAGAATCGCTTACGGCAGATTGATGAATCTACTTTACGGTATGCCCGAATACGTGGCACCGGAAGTAGCGAACGGTGACGGTGTTGGTTACAGCGCAGACATGTGGTCCCTTGGAATCATAACTTACATCCTTCTCTCGGGTGTCTCGCCTTTCCGGGGCATCAACGATCGGGAAACCCTAACGAAGATCAAAGAGGGTCATTGGCAATTCGAGGAGAGCTGGTGGTGCAACATATCCGAAGATGGAAAAGACTTCATTCGTCGATTGTTGTGCTACGAGGCCGAGTGTAGAATCGACGTTGTTCGTGCTCTGCGTCATCCTTGGCTAAATCTCGCTGATAAACCGTACACCGATTCCTTCAAAATACCTTCGGAAAATTTGAAGAATTATTACAAGCTGTATAGGTGAGTCAAGATTTTCGTATTTCCTTCTCTTTCGTGTTCCACAGTAATCAGTGTTCTCAGTTCAGCCGTATTAAGGAATCGTCTCCGTGACTCTTTAAAAAATCACTGATTTTCGTAATTTTTTTTTTTTATGTTGTTAACAAACTAATCGGTCTAGTTTTCTTTTTATAAATAAATACATTAATGTCGAATTCGAAATGATTTTTTTTACGTTCATTTATTTAGTATATAATAATTAAATAAATTGTCGAAATGACACCGTAAAAAAAAACGGTTCTGTACGATGTCCAAGATTGCAGCCGCAATTTTGATGCGAACAAAAATTTCAAAAATATTATTAATTTGTAGGAAAGTCGCTATAGCGCTACGGAGGTTTTTTTTCTGGAGTTTGTCAGAATGACGGCGATTTGGACAAAAAGTATCAAATTTGCTCCTTTTTTGCGACAGTTTTTCGTAAACAAAAATAAAAACATTTGAAAATAAAAAAGAGGTTCCATTAAGAATGAAATTTAAAAATTTGAGAAAATGTTTGGAACAGTGTATACTATACGATAATGCAAAAAAAAAAAAACGATTTTCTGATCATTTTACTCTGAGACGATCACTGAATTGTGGTCGTTCGAAAAAAAAAAAAAATTACAATTTTATCAATTCTTCGTATCAGCAAATAAAATTTGCATTTGATACTTCTTCGATAAAATACTTTCGGAGGAAAAATATTAAGTTTGTAAATCGTTCAAAGTCGGGCTTTAAAGCCATGAAATCGGAGACTATTAAATACACGTAGATTTACGATAATGATGCCCGTGTCAATTTTATGGCTCGTGATTACGAAGAGTCGAAGAAACAAGCCCCGTTATGTGGCGTGACGGTGTGTGTTTTTTTTTTTTTTTCATCAGGGACTGGTACAGCAACGCTTCTTGCCGTACGTGGTATCGACGACGCAGACTGAGCGGCGCTTTCGAGCATCCGTCGAAAATGGTTTACCCCCCTGGACAAAAGTACACTCCGGAGCCAAGTCCCGACAGGAGCTACAGCCCTACAAAAAAGCCGTCATCCAAAACGTGGGAAAATCGAGTCCCGTCTCGCGAGCCGATCGACACGGAAATCGGAATGTTTTCAAACGAGAGCCAGTGAGTATTCAATTTTTTGTATTAACAGAGCGCAATACGGTGAAATAGCAAATATATTTTTGCGATAGAAAAAATTAATTAATTAAAAGATTAAACAATATAATTTTGTTTAAAAAAAAACAAAACAGGATTGTATTTTGGAGAATTTTGACTCCAAAATACATCGAGACTCGTCACGATTGCCTCGTTACTATATATCGTTCAAGGTCACAAAAAAGTATTATTCCTAACCATACGTGAAATGCATGTTAATTCGGTCGTTAAATTTGTTACTTTGAAATTTCAAGCTATCAGAACGGACCCGACACTTACCTGCTTCAACTTCGCGATACCGATTTTCCGGTGAGACTTCGGGAATACATGAAGGTCGCGAACAATCGAGGCGCCGGATTCGCGAGGACTATTTGCGACGACAATTCTTACGACTGGCGGGTTAGTACAGTTATCGAAACTTTCGAACGGATGGACTCTCGATGAGCTATTCCCAGACGATCTTCAAGTCGAAGGAAAAAATTCAAATTATATTTTCTATTGTTATAAAAAGTTTATCGATGTTGCCGAATGGTTCGTTTAAAAGGTTAGCCTGTCGATCTTTTTCCAATGAAATCCAAACTATGTGTCAAATAGCGTCAAATAGCCTCAAATTGTCGTTTGTATATATTTTTCTGCGTTTATTCTTGTTGATCGCGAAGACTCCGATAATCCGAGAACGACGTCGTTTCACGGACGTTATGGACGAGGAAATCGACGACGAGCGTAAAGCTCGAATAAACAATTACGGTGCGAACGATTGTCACACGCTGAGACGTCTCAGACACGAGTTGGGAACACGACTGGACAGTTACGCGGAGGCCGAGGCGATGATGGAAACGAAAAAGGGCGGTAACTTACCGTTCTTCCGTGAAAAACCGCAAATATTACCGATCGAAGCTGGCAAATGCGCTCAACTGTGCTGTCTCGCGGTTGGTAATCCGAGACCGGCGATTCAATGGTTCAAGAACGATTTGGTGATTCAGGAGGGTAACAGAATCCGTATTATCGAGGATCCGGAGGGGAGATCCATGCTGAGCTTCAATCCGGCGAGGGACCACGACGTTGGAATCTTCAAAGTTGTGGCGAGAAACAAAGTTGGTCAAACGGTCGCTAGAACGAGAATCGTTTTAGCGACCGTACCAGGCATGCCCAAAGCACCGGAGGTTAGTCTTTATTTTTTAGTACACCGTCCGTTCGAAACAATCGCGTAAGGCGAATTTGAAAGATCGGCGGGGAAGGGGGTGAGAGGGGGGTGTTTATTTACCTCGCGTGACGCGCCGGTCGTTTCAGGTGGCCGGTACGTCCGACACGGAAGTTCTCTTGCGCTGGAAGCCACCAAAGGACGACGGAAACACAGAGGTGGTTTGCTACAATTTGCAATACAAAGCGGGCGACGCTATCGAGTGGATCGACGCAGCGAGCAACATAGATCACGAGTTTTTCCTCGTGAGAGACTTGACGCCCGAAACGAGTTACAACTTCCGATTGGCGGCGCGTAACCGCATCGGCTGGAGCGATAAGGGAATGCAAACGAATCTCGTTCAAACGAAAATCCCCGGGGCTCCGAAGATTCAAATAACAAACGCGATGCGTCACCTTCAAGCTATAACGGAGAGCGGACAGGAAATCGTGCTGGAAGAGGACAAGCCGCGTATAGATTACTCGATCGAGGACCAGCCAGTGGAATGGACGATAGACACTCACTTTACCGAGCGCTACAGCTTTATATCCGAAGTTTACAAGGGAGAGTTCTCTCGAGTCGTAAAAGGCTCGGAGAAGCTAACGGACAAAATGGTCGTCGCGAAGCTACTTGACGTACGACGTGAACTTCAGGAACAAGTCGGTAGAGAGTTCCAGGCTTTGCGCTCGCTCAGACACGAAAGAATAGCGATCCTCGAAGCTGCCTACTGGTCGGCCGATTCACCGGTCGCCGTTCTTATCCTCGAGAAGCTTCAAGGTGCCGACGTTCTAACCTATCTTGCCAGCCGTCACGAGTACACCGAAAATTGCGTCGCGACGATAATAACTCAGGTCCTCGATGGACTTCAGTATCTTCACTGGCGCGGCTACTGCCACTTGAACATACAGCCCGATAACATCGTTATGGCCTCGGTAAGATCCGCCCACGTAAAAATCGTCGATATGGGCGAAGCTCGACCGGTCTCCAAATTGGGCACCGAAATACCCAAAGTTGGACATCCGGAGTATCGATCGCCCGAGGTCGAAAACGAAGAACTATGCTATCCGCAAACCGACATTTGGAGCGTCGCGGTTCTCACTTACATACTAATGTCGGGAGCATCACCGTTCCGGGGCAATGATCCTAACGAGACGAGACAAAACATTTCCTTCGTTAGGTACAGATTCGAGTATCTTTACAAAGAAATCAGCCAGGAAGCGACAAGATTCCTCATGCTCCTCTTCAAACGTACCCCAAGGTCAGTGTTCCCCCGTCCGATACTTGTCGCGACTACTATTTTTAATCGCTTTCCTTCAACTCTAATCGATTACACGCAAAAATATTATTGCAGCAAACGACCTACCGCGGAGGAGTGCCACGAGCACCGATGGCTCCTACCCACAGAATTTATGATTAGAAAACGGGAGAGAGCGATATTCCCGGGCAGCAGACTGAAGAATTACAACGAGGAGTATCATCAGGAGAAGTGTAAAATAGCAGCGGCGAACGATATTTTGTCCGAGGCGTTCGGAAGTCTTCGCCAATTGAACAGATCGAACAGCATACAAGAGGAACTCACGTCCTACGAAGCTGTGGAATGACCGCGCGATCATTCTCTTTTCAATGCGTATGTTTCGAGGAGAAAACCCGTCTAGCGAATTACGGGAGGAGAGACGAAATTCGAGAGAGCAAGATGTACTCCCGGGTGCTAAAAAAACTCGATCCGCGACCGACCAACTGATCGGAAAACAAATAATTTGTGATTTTTCTGTTCTTTTCTCCTTTGCAACTTTTCATTTGTTAGTTATTTATTTGTTACGTCTTGTAATTATTTTTATGACAATCGAATCGCCAGCTTCGTTTCGTAGGTTTTATTTTTTTCTTCCGTTAAATTTCGGCCATGAATTTCATTTTTGTCGTATTTTAGTATCGAGGCCGTGTATCACTCGATTCGAACCGCCTGGCGGAACATGGATTGTAGTTACTCAAGGATTTTCGAAACGGCTATGCGGAATTTCTCAAAATTGCCGATTCAACAAAAATCATAGATTACAACCCAAAGAAACTCAATAATTTGAAGACATCGATCAATTCGTTTCATGAAGCAATTTCGGCAATTCTTGGGTATCTAGGCTTTATTTCCCTATATTAGGTAATGGATAGGTAATCGTCGGAAATGGCACGAAAAATGCGCGTGGGAATCGTCAACATTGATTCTCGATAATTCTATCGATGATCCCGACCTATCTTTCAGCCGTGTCGATCAAGTGTCGATGCAGCTAGGTGCGCTGGACAAATCGGGAGTTCACGCGCACACAACTTTCTTAATGTGAACACAGACACAGAGTCGTTATCTATCGGGTCTCGGATCTTCGGCGCGAGGCATCGAGGCTCTATAGGAGACCAACGCTGGGCTATTCTATGGTAATAACGGCTGGTAAAAAGTTCCAGCTATGATTGGAGACCGCGTCGAATTTTCCTGGCGTGTGACACGTGGCCTTAAATCGACGTAACTCGGCATCGAAGTTGAGATATTTTCGATTTCTTTCACCCACGAAAAGTGTACGGGATTCTGTTGTACAAAAAAAAAAGAAATGCTCCACGAGACGAACCTTCGACAATACGAATCGACGTGTCGGGCAATAAAATTCATACGATAATATTGTGTAGTTTTTTTTTTTTTGTCAAAACCAAAAAGCCACAAACACTGGTATAAAAAGAACTCTTTTCGTTCATCCATTATTAAATATTATGTTTATTTACAAATGTTTTGACTCCCAGTGTTACAGCATTCTCCTATGACAAGAATAAACTTATTGTACAGGTTTCGTACTTTGAACATTCCTCTCGTATTAACACGTGAAAATTTGTCGGTTCCATTAGAGTTGGAAGGACGCGAAGAAAATAAGCACGAGGAGCTTGATCGCGATCACCAGCCAAAAGAAACAGGTCCCGGTAATCGAAAGTGGACTAGTCGAAAAGAGAAATCGAAAAACAAAACCAAGGAGCGCGACTTGGGTATCAATGGACCGGTGATACTTTTTTCATCGTACGGTTTCTTCTTCTTCTTTCAGGCATTATCGTAAAACTTGGCCGTGAATTGTACAAATAAAACTTATTTCAAGTTTCCGGGGATTTTTTTGTTTTCCTTATGGAGAAATCGCATGGAGGAATCATCTCTTGGCGTATTGCGTCACGTATTCTTGAACTTTGTTCCTGAAAGATTCTTTGTCCTTAATGAATAATTCGGCAGCATCCCGGTTTAACGGATCGTCGAAATTCAAGAGATCCTGTTTACGAGAGAACGCAGATTTTTGGGATTAGACGCAAAAGACGTTTGCAGATGGATAATAATTCAACTGCATTTAGTGCTTTTATAAAGGGACAATCGATGATCTATGAAAATAAAAATAATACCATAATTTTTAATTGGACTGACCGTAAACAAGGAATTTAAACCCCAAACGACATCTTTGAGCTTGCGAGTCGGGGCCCAACCCATGCCGTCGATGCTACTTTGCCTGAGTATGGAAAGACAAACGTCTCCGTCTTCGTTGATATTTGGGTGCCACAATTTCGTAAGGCACT
Organism: Ophioninae sp. A BG-2022a; assembly: GCA_030523105.1. Lineage (NCBI taxonomy): Eukaryota > Metazoa > Arthropoda > Insecta > Hymenoptera > Ichneumonidae > Ophioninae sp. A BG-2022a. The sequence continues at coordinate 10,284 of JAPYZI010003655.1, read as the reverse complement.
TGACGTTGGGAGGCTTGAAACAGATACATGCAATTATTATTTTGTTCTTTTGGTGATATAAATATTTGACTCGTAACTTGGGTATCAATATGTATAATTAAAATGATAAAAGGTGCAAGCGTGTATATAAAAAGAGCCCAAATAGGCGTGTCTATGTTTCAAATGCAGCAGCGTTAATTTTGTAGCTTTTGAAAAGTTCTTTGAATCAAGAGAGAATCTCATAAACACGTTTAACTTTGGAATATGCAGGTCAGCCATTGTTCGCCCATCAAAAATTAAAATATACCGCTTCGAATTACCATCATGTTGTAATCTTCGGATATATTTATATGAAAGTAGAAATGTCCATTGGCCCAATAGCCCTCTTCTGGAACGATCAGCAGATGAAAATCGTGCAGCCGATGCGGGTCGTCAAAGGTTATTTGACACGTGGTTGGAAGGGTTTGCTCCATCTCCTGTACCTGAGAGGACGCATGAGCACGAAGCATCAAAACACTGAACATTACGGTTTTTAGCATTATTGATAACCGTTCAGTCGTTAGCACTGGTGACGATAAATATCAGTGTCGAGAAGGCAAGCATCAATGGCTGCTGTTGTTACCTCTTTGACGAGAAGTTTGTCTCTCACTGATGCACGCTTGTTGAAATCTTTCGTCTTGGATACCTCGCCATCCTTCTTTAGTTTTCCTCGTAGCGTGATCATGATTTTCACTCCCAAGTTATGCTTCATACGATTATTCCCTGTGCAGGATAGAGCACTCTGATCAAACGGACTAATAGGGGGATAATAATGATAATGACGAATGGAGGAGCTTTTGAAAAAGCAATCTTCGAACGGCGGACAATAAAGGGAAAGGATAATTTCGAAGCACAACGGAGATAAAAACGACGCTTTGTTTCAACAGTAGTTTGAAGGTTAAGTCTGTAGAATGTTCCCGTTAACGTTCTGAAATCGCAAACTCGTTGGTTTACCTCGTATTGATCTATATTGGCATTCGCGAACAACACTAAGGATAAATCGTGCGTAACCGTGTACTCTGCGAAACAGTCGTGCGGTTGATTTTAGTGATTTCAAAATATATACGGTGCCAAATAATAAGCATCGCTATGACGCGTCGAGTCTATACACAAACATGAAGACCGCCGCAAGGAGCTGTGCGAACTTGGCTAAGCTACTTTAATTAACCATTCGCCGTTGATTATAATACAATCAAAACAATTCGAAGATTGGTCTCGAGAAAGAATTCGACGTAAAAATAGGCGCTAAGTGACCAAGTCCAATGATTTTGCATTTTTTTTATAAATTTCAAAATAAATTTAGATAAAATTCAAAAAAAAATCTAGATAGCCAAGTACTGGCTATCTGCGCATTTGATGGCGCACCCATCTGGATAACGATCCGTCGGTATCTACGATCACGTTCTACCATATCGGCGGCGATGGCATCGTATTGATCCACCTCAAGGACATTTGTCACCTGTCTAGTCTGTAAAAATCTTGCTACTACAAGTTTTTTCTCAGTCGCATCACATTTCGAACAGAAAAAAAAAACTATTCAAGGAGCTCATTTTTAATCGTGCGGAAACGAGGAAAAGGATATTTTTTATTTCTTCTAAAAAACACATTGGTTCAGAAATCATTGTATGCTGCAAATCAGCAGCCCCTCTCGGTCCCGTGGGTGCTCCGAGTTCGATTATTGCGTGCCGGTAGTCACGATGAGTGCGCAAAGAACTCATAAGTGTTTTTGCCAATTTTTCCGGAGCAGCATACAATTTTGGAAAAAGCAAAAAACCCTTTTCCGCTGAGATTTAAGAGATCGTCGAATTTTAAGAGTCCGACAGAACGTCGCAAAGAAATGGAGACCTTTTGACGACGAGATGGTTGCATATTTTAAATTCCCATTTAACAATGGAAACTGCCACTCTCTGCCTATATATATATATATATATATATATATATATATAGACATATATCTATCACGCATATCGCGTAGTTTCGTACTCGGCGGTGCCGGCTCGTTTGAAAAGTAGCGTATCAGCGATAGTCTTATCCGCACGAGCGGCGTAGCGTCGCAGGCGGTAACTCGTAGAACTACGGAACTCCTCCGCACCGAAGACGGGAAACATGGCGTCAATTCGGAAATAGTAACCGATGGATCACTCTTAACTAGTAACGAAAAAATTTATGAAAGGTCATCGAATCGTTCGGTCAAAGAGGGGAATTCGGACACTGGAGTCATGGGTGCTTAACTCGCGTTTCGTCGCGTATACCGACGAGGCTCCCCGGGCGTATCGGGAGGCGCCAGTTTTCCAACCTTGGAGAGAGAGCCCGCGCACCCACGATGTCCTATATATGACTATCCCGCATGTACACACATCTATAGTCGAATCCAGCGGTCTACCCCCACCATAGTTCGCGCGACCGTGCGCGGGGCAGTACGCACGCAGAGCTCTGGTGGGGTCACCAAATAATTATACCAAACACAGAGACCAGATAGAGAGCAGCAGTCCTCGCTCGGTCGTGTACGTGTCGTCAGGCGGTCTCGCTAGTCGCCTGACTATTTTTTTTTTCTCGTCCTTAACTCCGCAAGGTTTATTAATCTTGGCATCGTTCGCTCGACTGCGCGTCGTTCCTTCTCAACGAATATTCAATGTTTTTACCAATTTTTTTTATTCCGGGCTGTCACTATCGCGGTCTCGAAACGTCCGGACAGTCGCGCGATGTGTTGTGAACCTCTTTTTTAATACACGACTAGTGCGTTCCACCCCCCGTTCCCGGTAAAGTCGCGAATGCACCTGTGCCTCCAAGCGTGCACGCGCAACGATATCGTTTTCACTGAAACAAAAGTCAAAGATCGCGTCATGCCGGAGTTTCGACGTTAGACGTAAGTAGAAAAAGAAACGCTGCTGCCATTTCCTACGGAACGAACGTTTGACCGTTAATGATAGGAAACAGTTTCTCGTTCGAGATGGACCCTGTTTTTCGTTTCGTTTTATTTATTTATCTTTTTTTTCCCCATATTTTCATTTTTTCATTTTTCCAACGCGTGGACGCGATGTGCGCGTGTGGTCGCGCGCGCGTCTTCGGAAGTATAAGACACGAGAGACACTGTTGTTGGGCTCGGGAGGCGAACGGTACGAGAAATGCGAAACGCGCTACGGGTGTGCGTATATAAAATAAAAAAAAAATAAAAAAAATATGATGCGCTTCCCGTATATGCGTAAAACGTTAAGCTCGTTACGGGTCAGCCTCGAACCGTCGTTTCCCGGAAAGGACGCTTTGCATATTTCGTGTTTAAATTCGGTGATCGACACTCGCTCTTTGGTACAACTTTTTTTTTTTGCCACTCGGCTTCGGTGGCACGCTCGTCGTTTGAACGGGAATTATCGGGGGATACGATGCTATCTAACGACTATTCGCGATCTGTTATTCCTCTCGAACGATCAACGTTGCCACGATGACGCGCGGCTGCATTTTTGTTTTGGTCGTACGTTATCGCTCGTGTCTCCGAGGCTACAAAACAAACCGGGTTACTATGTTTATTCCCGATGCGAGCATTAGGCACGATTGATTGGCAGCCTCGCCAAGCGGTAGCCTTTTTTTTCAGTGCAAATATACCAAATATTCCGAACCCATGAAACGATGTTTTCGTAAACAAATTTGAGCGAAAATCAAATCAAAGACGACGCGCATCGATCGGTTCGAACGCTTCGGGCGATTAAAGTCAGCAGGGATGAATAATGAGAAAATTATCTTTTGGTTGATACAATCGAAACAGGGTCGATTAATTTTTCAATAATTTTCTAATAATTCTGGCAATGGCAAACTACGGGGAAAGAAAATATGATTTTTTTCAAAGAAGAAGATTTTCGATGTTTCGTTATGGAGTAACGGATGAACATATGGAAAAGTCAATCGGTCATGCACCAAAAAAAAACAAACTATTTTTCGTTAGAATAAATTTACATAAAATTAATATAAATAATTTATAATTATTATTAAAATTACATTTTGTTTGATTGAATTTTAAATATATTATTAACGTAATAACGTATTTTAATGAAAAATTGAATTATTAGTGTAGGGAATTCACTAAGATAAATTATTAGTCTACGTTAACGCTTAATTTACGTTAAGTTTAATTATAAATTTTAATAAATTTCGAATCGTCTAAGATCGGCCAATTTTTCGAAATTTTTTAACAAAATCGTATTTGCAAATTAATGTTGAAACCACGCGTCGTACAACCGAGCGGTAAAAAACAAGGTATTTTTTAAGATGTCAACATGAGGCGAAACCCGTAAATTGCTTGATGTTTACAATTAAGGCGCGTTGGTCCGCATCGCGCGGGTTGCACATTTACCGTTTCGAATAAATCAGTACGCGTGTCGAGGAGAGTAAGGAGGATCGTAAATTCGATAGTTTGCGCGCGGGTATAACCGGACCGGGAGATCAAACGAACACCCGTCGAAATTCGTTATCACCTTCCTCCTTGCCCCGTTCTTCACCGATAACTTTCAGAGATATAATGACGAAAGTTTGCATCGTCGGAATGAATTTTCATTTCCCTCGAGTTTTCCACTTTCCTCGTTTCGGCTACGAAAAATCGCCAAGCTCAAAGAACGAAAGAATTTTACTTTTCATTAGCGGAATTTAAAAAATCATTTTATGAACTTTTATTCGATTTATGAATTATATAATTAATTTATGATTTTATTTAAAATTAATTTAATTAATAGTAAACAAATTAATCCGATCAGACAAAATGATGAATTAATACAACAAAATTGATTAAAAAATAACAAAGGGATATAATTATAAAAAGGATAGGGAAAATGATCTACAAATCCGAACCAAACGATGGGACACTCTAGTTGTGACGCACCCAGCAACAAACAGCCATCTTGAATCTAGAAACGGAGTTTAGTCCGGCTCGCGACAACAAGCCAACTGTACGCGCTGTGTATTTGTTTTATGGCAGATTCTTACGAAAATGTTGGTTTTTTTTTTTTTTGAGTCGTTACTCGTAAAAGGTAAGTCTTGATAAGTTTGTTTTTAAGTATAGATATTTATTAAGAATAGGTTGTACGAATTGAATATTTGAACATGGAAAAAACGGTTAACGGTTTTAAATTTATTTGATATAACGTTGATGACACGATTATGGGCAAGATGAAAATTTGTATTTAAAAACAAGATGAACAATTTTGGCCATGCAGCCAAAATGGAAACTTTTCCATTTATTTTTATGATTATTTATTGTTATTTTGATGATTTATATTTATTTTGATTATTTATGACTTTTTTAATTGAAAAATTATAAATAATTAAAATAGTTTAATAAGATATCTTTCATGAATGATTAAAATAAAAGATTTATATTTTAGTTGAAAGTTTTCCATTTATTTTTATGATTATTTATGGCTTTTTTGATTGAAAAATTATAAATAATTAAAATAGTTTAATAAGATATCTTTGATGAATAATTAAAATAAAATATTTATATTTCAACGTTTTAATATTGTTCCGTTATTAAATAAAATGTTTCATTTTGCCCTACCCTTGCCTACAATAAAAGAATGAAACAGAGAAATTGATACAACGGAAGAATAAATTTAATCAAATAGAACAATAAATAAGTGTAATTGGATCGAAACGATAGGAAATCCGTAGTGACGAGAAAAAAAAATGGGCGGGTACGAAGTACAGACGACTACACGAAAAATCGTGCGGAGAACGGTGTTCTTTACAGCGAGCGAATATTCACGAGAAATCTCGTCGAATGACATTATCGTAACTGCATAAAAAGTTGGACGTGAAGCGGAAAGAACTCGTTCCTCCGGTACCTGTACGATCTACCTCAAGTTCGTTCTCGGGAGATAAGGTTAAAGGGCTTTTACGAAGTATTATCAAATAAAAAAATAAATAAAAAAAAAAGTGGGAGAAGAAACGTTCCTGTGTAACGACCACTTTCCACCGAGGTATATTGAAATTTTTAGCGTCAAGAAAAAATAGTTGCCACTGGAGATTTCTACATTGCTTCTGCATTATTGTCGCGTTCTCTTGGAAATGACAAATTTGGAAATTACAAATTTGGAAATTGCAAACTTCGAAATTACAAATTTGGAGATTACAAATTTGGAAATGACAAACTTGGAAATTATAAATTTGGAGATTACAAATTTGGAAATTAGAAATTTGGAAATTACAAACTTGGAAATTAGAAATTTGGAAATTACAAATTTGGAAATTAGAAATTTGGAGATTACAAATTTGGAATTTACAAATTTGGAAATTGCAAATTTCGAAATTACAAATTTGAAAATTACAAACTTGGAAATTAGAAATTTGGAAATTAGAAATTTGGAAATTACAAACTTGGAAATTACAAATTTGGAAATTACAAATTTGGAAATTGCAAACTTCGAAATTACAAATTTGGAAATTACGAACTTGGAAATTACAAATTTGGAAATTACAAACTTGGAAATTACAAATTTGGAGATTAGAAATTTGGAAATTACAAACTTGGAAATTACAAATTTCTCTTAGAAATAAAAAATTCTCCATCATTTAAATTGAACATTTTATTTGCTGTGTTCATATTCAATTCCGTATTTAAACAAAAAAAAAAAAAAACAAAAATTTGCATTTTATCGATGCAAACTCGAGCGTAGTATTTCTTTTTCAATACCAAAAAAATAGAAACGGATATTTTGGCAAAAAATCATGGCTGGATTTGAAAAATGAAAAAGTTGGTTGATCGCTCGATCGATCCATCAATGATTGACTCTCGCTGGCAAAAACTTTCTACGTAAGGTGTACACCCGAAAGAACGACACTTGCGAGTCTTCGCGGGTTCCAAAAAAAAAAAAAAAGAAAAAACGATGATGAAGCACGATCGAGTTTTTTTACTCGGCTGGCTTTTTTACAGCACCATCATCGTTCTTCGTCCGCCTCGAAACCAAGTCAAGACGTTGTCCCGTGTTTGCGATTAAAAAAAATGTGAAAAAAGAAACGTCGAACGGATTTTACCGATAGAATTTCGTGGTGATCGTTCCCTCGAAATTTTTCGGTATATCGTTGATTATTGGCGTCGCAAACAAGAATTACCAAACGGGAACAATAAATCCAAAAAAATACTACACTCGGAGGAAATAATTGGCAATTCTGTGGCAAGTCTAAATATAATGCGAATCAATCGGAACATTAATCGAGCAATTGGAGTTATTTCGAGTTTCGTTGCGCTTCAATTTGTTCGAGCATTATATTGGTCGTGAATTGATTTCAATTGACGCCAATTGATGCGAAGCCATTTTATTAATTTTTTTTTTTTGCTCGATTGGATGTGTCGTTGGTATTGGAGAATTCGCGTTCTCCGAACTTTCCACGTTCATTCGATCCTCGTTCGTACGCGGGTAAAAAAAACTTTGGGTAAAAAATATATAAATGGCCGATACGTTAAAAAAAAAGGGGTTCGAAAATACAAATGTAAGTACGTTCGTAAATGGGATTTTTGGTGAACGGAGAAAGGTTAGTCGAGGGCTCTGTATAATCCTGAAATAAAAAAAAAAAGTCATTATTATAGCCCGGCAAAATAGTCTTCAGGAATCCAATTGGATTCCCGTACTTTTCCCCTGTTCTTGATCGGAAATCGATCAAACAAATAAACGAAAAGCGCCCTAATATTTTTATTATTTTTAACGTAACAATATTGCTGAACAATTCACGTAATTTACTAAACAAAATTCGTTGAATACATTGTTCAACATTTATCGAAAATAATACTCACTTTTAAACATCAGCCCGTTGTTGTTTTCAATTTTAAATTCCAAATAACGAAAACTCGTTGCTCCATTGAAGCTCATTTCGTATTTCGTTGACGAAACAGTCGTTACGCCAATTTGTGGAGATAGTCGTTATCCTCCTCGCGGCTAATTGGTCTGATACGATACTGAGTTCGCACGTATCGTGTATATATATAGGGTGCCCCAAATTCAAATGTAAATACAACGCGAGCACGTACAGCGAATCGATTTGACAAAAACGTTCAATCCTTTTTAAATTACGTCAATAATTATATGTTTTTCAAAATTAAATGGTCAAATAAAATCAATTTAAAAAAAACAACGTATACATCAATTACTATCAATTTACTCGATTAAAAAAGTTTAAAAAAAACCTAGAATTAATTTTAATTACATCAGTTTAAAAAATTAATAAAACCGAGTAAAATCAATTGAACATTATAAATGAATAAACTACAATGAATGTAGTAAATAAAAAAATAAATAAATTACGTTAATTAAAATTGTTAAAAAATTCAATAAAAAAAAATAATAATAAATTAAATGCATCTACTTTAAATTGAATGTATAAAAAATAATTAAATGTGTTTCGACAATTCGACGCGTGAAGAAAATAAAAATCATTTTTTTTTTTTTTAGAAAAATATTTTTCTCGTCAATAATCCGTATTTTTCGTTCGCGTACTCCGTAAACGTTTGGTTTTTTTTTTAAACGTATGCTCATTGATTCGTACGTTCGTTTATTGCAGGTCAGGTCGTAGTTATTTCTCGAGTCTATCGATCCCTCGTACACTCCGATGTTTTGACGTTTAAACCCGGAAAATATCTTGCACAGGGATGAGATATATGCGGGGGCGTGTATACGCGTACGTAACACGACACGCTGTACAAGTAAATCCAACGGGACAACTTCTTGACTCGTATAAACCGTTGATTGAGTTCCCCCCAGAAATGCCCCTCTCGCTTACCCCGACGCGAAGATGAAATCGCATTTGTCTTATTGGCCCACTTTACGATTAGCATCCTCGAACCGGTGAATTAGACGACTACAGAACCGGAAACGTAGCGGTTAACAATATTTGCGATCTGTTTAAACCTCGATTTCTCGTGTGACGTCACGTCCCTTATTTTTTCGATTTTTTTATCTACAAGATTTATAAAATTAATCTACACTTTGTAAAACTGTATCGATAGATCAATCAAATTCAGATTATTTATTAAATCATTAAAATTTATCAAAAATCTTGTTACGATGTATTTTTGTTAAAATGTTATAAAAATTGACGTAAAAAAAATGTAGCTTCGATAGAGTCGATTTAAAAAATATAATTAGTCAATCTTATGGCAGATCTAAAAGGATTATCACAGAAATAGGAAAAAAAAATTTTTTAAACGTTTTTATTGTATTCCAGAAATGAAATGAAATCCTCTTTCTCATTTTTGAAAAAAAATGACACCGACGATATTTTTTCGATTCACAGCACGAAAGCGTTAATTTGAAGATTTTTTTTTTTTCGATTTACGAAAGTTTTGTCGTAGTGAAAATTCGAACGAGACAATTTTAGTTGGACTATTTGCCATCCCGATGATCAGGAGCAATTTTGTTCCGGCACTGATGATCTTTCCAGCTTCGTTGATCGGTTTTGGGCACGCGCTTTCTCGGTTCGAGCCAAGCGCGAAGCGTTGAACTGTAGGAGGAGATCAATGGGGTGGAAAAAGGTGTCGATGTGGGGGCGTTATGGATAGTTATATATAGTGGTAACACGGATACTACCGGCGGCCATTAGGGCTGCGAAATGTCTATATGAGAAGTAAAACGAACCGATCTGTCAACTGAGGGCTCTATTATTATCCTCCGGTCTCGGAGGATTCAATATACCGGACAAAATTTACATCCGACGAAATAGGTCAATTTTTAATATTCTTGATTGATAAGAGTATTGGGTTCGTTACATTGGGACTTTGTGAACGATTGATGGACAGTTTCAATTATGTATACTTTTTTTTTCTCTTCGGAAATTATTATAAACAAATGATAAATAATGGCGCTTGAATTTTATTGGCTCAGAATGCATGAATTTTTCGTTCACTTCCGGTATTTTTTATGTGCACGCGAATCATAGAAAAATTCGTAACCAAAAGTGGCGAAATGAACAATCTTAAATGATAATAAAAACTTTTTTAAAAATCGTGTAAATCTAGAATTTTCATTGGAACCAAAGATCGAAATTTCAAAATCAATTTGCAGTTCTATACGATATTATTTTCCGTCATCTTTTATGTCATTTCAATTATGTATATTTTTTTATCTCTTCGTGAAATTATTATAAATAAATGATAAATAATGGCGCTTGAATTTTATTGGCTCAGGATGCATGAATTTTTCGTTCGCTTCCGGTATTTTTTATGTGCACGCGAATCATAGAAAAATTCGTAACCAAAAGTGGCGAAATGAACAATTTTAAATGATAATAAAA
>JAPYZI010003654.1:0-33200 GCA_030523105.1 Ophioninae sp. A BG-2022a | reverse complement strand
CGATTTTTGGCAGAATTTCAAAGTTGGACCATCGATTTTTGCAAATTTTTCCATACATACCCCTTTGCCTCTTTTTTTCCGATTTTTCATGTGGACTTTGCGGGAAAACTGTTCGAGGTATCGATACGAATCCAACGCCATTGTTTAAGTTAGGCAAAATCCTTTTCCAAACCCTCCAAATGTATCCCCATTCCACAAGAGAAGCTCATCCTACGACCTTTTGAAATTCCGTGATTTTCAAGATTCTGGCAAAGTAGCCGGGGGAAGACGAAAAATTTTTTTTCCCTTTTTTAACCTTTTAAAAGGATGTATTTGATCGAAAATTTTCCGCTGATTACGAATCTGTCCGAGTTTTTGCCGAAAGTGCAAAATTAGACTGGGAAAATGAGAAAAACCCATTCTAGAATACTTTTTGGACATTTTTGCTTGCTACAGATTACGGTAGCTATCGTAGTGACGGAGGTTACGAATTAGCGCAGTGAGCAAGTAACAAGTGCCAAGTCAAAATTGATTTTTCGGAAGGATGCAAGCACAGTCGGTAAGAATGAAGAATGCGAAGAATTTAAAAATTCGAAGTCGCGATCTAATTGCAGACGAACCACCAGCCTCGGATTTTTTTATTCAAACTCTAATTTGATAAATTAATTACGTAATGTGACAAATTGGAAGCACGAGAAACGGCGAAAATCGAGTTAGCGCTTTATTCCGATGATGTATCGAATCAGGATGATTTAGCTGAAAATTTATTACGTTTCATCGTACGTCCTCGTGCTACCAGCGGTCGCAGTACTACGTCGAATCAATTATTACTCCACGAGTCAAAAGAGCGAGCCACGAGGGGCGGGAGGGGAGGGAATTTGGTCATTATTCGACGGTGCTGTACGTAGTAACGTCGGAGTCGAGAAACGCCGTCAATGCGCGACGATTGGCTCGAAGTTGGGCCTCCGCAACTTCAGTCATTTACCCCTCCCCTCGCCCCCCCTCTTAGATGAACAACGCTCGTATTGCGACTCGCGTGTGATTTGAGGTTATGCGGGACCCGGAGTTGAAAGACTCGAGCATTTTTCTTTTTTTTCCTTTTCGGAATTTTTTTTTCACTGGGAATGCACGTGTGACGAGGATTCAACGATGACGGCCCCTCGTCGTGTATCCCGATTGTAAAACCCGCATAATAATCGGAAATGATCGAAAAAAGAAAAAAGTCAAAGAATTTTCAGAATTTTTCTCATTTTTTCTCGATTTGTGTATAGTTTTTTAAATATTTTTACTTTTAAAAAAAAGAAAAGATTTCTACTCCAACTCTCCCCCCCTCCCCCCGCATCTTTTATGTGCGAACCGAAATTTTGAACGTATCTTCCTTTCGATATTCCAAGAAAACCCCTTAAAGGATTTTAGGCGCTTAACTATGGTTTTCGAAATGTCGAATTTTTGAAATAACTACTAAAAATTTTTTTTATAACTTCGAGAGTAATATTTTGGAAAGTAACAGAAATTTGGAACATTCTTTAATAATACAATTGTAACTTTTAAATATTTTTACAATCAAGCATTTTTATTTGTTTTCATAATAATTTAGTTTAAAATTACTTTAATAGTAATGAATATTTTACTTGCATAAAAACCGAAGTAAACTAGTCGCAACGATAATAATAAAGAATGAAAATTGTAAACAACGAACCCAAACAGCAATAAAAAATATTTTTAGAGTTCGTTAACAATGACTTCACCGAGCGATTCCGCGAGTCTTACCCTATCGCCGGTTGCGCCATGCCCCAGGACAGCCGCCGATAGCCCTGCTTGTCTTGTCAAGGATTTTTTTTCTTTGATATCACCATTTTTACCGGACGAACTCTCGGCTTTCCGATAGACTGGCGCCTCCATCCGTTCCGCGGCTTTTTCAAATGATAGTTGTTACATGTGATGCAATTTAGATTGATCACGAATTGTTCGTAAGTGTATATATATATATATATATATATATATTAATATGTTTATTTATTTGTTCATTCGTACACTAAAAAATATTTAAAAAATTTTAATCTGTAAAATTCGCATCAAAGACTTCATATACAGGTTGGATCAAAAACAATTAGCACCTTGAATATCTTCGAAAGTATAAAGTTGACAGAAATATTTGTTGAAGTGAAATTGCGCAGTACGAAAGGGGCCATCCAACAGCGATAATAGTTTTTTCGCAGGTGGTGCTGCTTCGGACATTTGAAGGTCAACTCGATTTTTTAAAATGTTTCGGTATGTTTTTTTTCCGTATCATGATAGATGAGGTTAAAACGAGTTCAACGACCTATAACACAAGGTCATTAAAGGTCATTGAAGATCCAATTAAAAAAATGGAGTTGACCTTCAAATGTCCGAAGTGGCTCCACCTGCAAAAAAACTATTATCGCTATCGGATGGCTCCTTTCGTACTGTGCAATTTCATTTCAGCACATATTTCTGTTAACCTTATAGTTTCGAAGATATCCAAGGTGATAATAGTTATTGATCCACCCTGTATACGTATACACGTTTGCAGTTGCATCTGACATCGGATCGAATTATTTTCGCTCCTCTCTTCGTTCACATCGGTTCCCCTATAATTCTCGTAACAGATTACGAGGAACAAGAAAATCGAGCGAGACTCGTATGCAACGCGAGTCGAGCGAGTCGTTTGATAAAGCCGAATGCCACGCGTAAAAAAATATCGAATGAAATATTTGCAACGACGCAAAAAGATCGAACGCATCGGAAATTCTATCGCAGTTTGCTTATCAAAAGTTTGGCGTTTCACTGACGTTCTGTATCCGTTTGTAAATTATTGAAGATATTATTTATCATTTTTGCATGTAGATCGAGCGCAATTTTATTTTCGTACGTATAAAAAATTGTTTGCCACCAGGGTGGTCTGAAAAATGATGAGCAATAAGAAAATTTAATGTTTTGGTTCAAGTCGTATGCAAATTATCCCTTTAATGTTCCTTCAAATTTTTCGGTGGCCGAGATAGAATTGTTTAATTTTTTTCTCCCAAAGCTTCGTTGTGACCAAACGAATTATTCAACAGTACGAATATTCCATTGTTTTTGACGAATATTAATATTTCTTAGTTTTTTGGTTTTTGTAACTTTGATGAAATAGCAAATAATGTTTTTTAGAGATTGAAAATCCTTATTGACGTACTTTAGAATTAGCAAGGAATGCAATACAAGTCCGGATAACATTGTACATTCTCAAACTTACAAATATCTAATTTAATGATGAATTAACAATTGAATTAAAAAAAATAAATTAAAAATGTAAATTTATGATTATTTAATAATAATTGAAGTCATTTTTTGTAAACAGATATTATATTTATTTATACAAATATTTATTTATAAATATAATTATAAATAGACATTATAAATAAATTTATAAATATAATTATTTAGATCGACTTTATGTATAATCTATCGAATACAAAAACGAACTAAACCATTGGATTTATTACGAAAGATAATTCGCAAGAATCGAGTTTTACAAATACATTATTTGCCCACTGTATATCCAAGTAGACTTATGATACACAGTAAACTCATTATAATGCTGTATACGAGGTCTCAGTTACTGTGCACATAATTATAGACGCGTAACGGGTCTCGTTTAAGCATTTCCCGCTCCCCCCTCTCCAACATAAGTATATATATAGACCTTCACACATACACTATCTCTTCTCGCCTGAATTTTACTCCGCTTCGCAAAATTTTTTACACTCAAAACGCTTCTCTTCGCTTTGTTTATTAATTAATGAATTCATTTTTTTTTTCGTTTTTAATTAATAATACCGAAGGATTTTGGGTTGCGGAGGGGACGAGTCGCGTGGGCTGTGCGCGGTCCGATCAGCCATATAAATTTAGATTACGGTCGACGAACTTTGTGAATCGTACGAGGCTCGCATACGTGAGTAACGTATACAACTGAGAAGATTCTGTCACGAGGCTGCAACGTATCGTCTACCCGACGCAATATCAAATTCCCATGCGGGTCGCGAGAGAAAAAAAAAGGAATGTTTCGATCATAAGGCGAGTTGATTTTTTAATGATTTTTTTCGCTACTTTAAAAAAATCAAATTTCTTTTGATTTTTTTTTTCAACATTCTGCTTCAGTTGAAAAAAATAAAAAAAAGGTTTTTATCTTTTTTTAAATTTTTTAAATATCCAATAATAAATGATATTTAATGTGTTTTAAAAATATTGTTTTTTTTTTTAGTTGAGATACGTCAAGTTGACCTTGAGCTTTTCGAACTTTTGTCTTATTGAGGCAATTAATTTAATTTATTTTTGAAATACGGTTTTTTCAGGTAAAAAATTCAATAAGATATCATTCTTCTTATCTTATCAATTAAAAAAAATCAAATTCAACGTTTACTTTAATTAATTAAAGTAAACGTTTTTTTCCGATCGTATTTAATCCGAGCTTTCTCAACTTATGTTTTCAATTTAAAAAAGAAGCTATTTGCTTCGAGTTTTCGAATTCTTTTTTCAAACATAAAACAAGAATGGTAATTGTAATTTTCTTTTGTTTAACCAATCTCGCACAGCGCACCGTTCGTCGAGTTCACCATTCGAAAACCGATCACTTCCGGTTCTGCCACGCGGTCGATTATTTTCGAGGAACTTTGTGGCGTAAAAAAAAAAGATTTAGAAATCAAGCAAAAAAAAAAAAAAATAAATAAAAACGAAATACTTGAACAAACCAGCGCTCACCTTTGCTCTCGCAGACATCGCACAAGACCATTTCCGGTCGACGTAATATTTCTCACGGATCTGACCACATTTGACAGTGTCGTTTATAACGACGAAAAAAAAAACGTCATAAAAATACCAAATCAATTTTCGCGAAACTTTTCACCGGACGAAATTCCGAAACGAAAAACAAATGGATATTAGGGATTGGTGGAAGGAAGAGGGGGGGATTGCGAAAGAAAATAAGCCGGGGGTACGTCGCGAGAGCAATGACACTCAGTGGTGACGAAAGTACTAACGGTTTGACAGCTAAACTTGTACTGTGTGTGCTCGGTCGAAGCCACGGGCATATGGACGACATTCGGGGAGGGGAATTTCATTGTGCGAGGGATAGACCGTCGGCGTGGTGGCGCGGCGTAGTAGGGACCGGAAAAGGACCCCCAGATCAATATTAGGGCGTAGACTCAAGGGCAGAAGGATGAAACGGCGCAGCTTCCCTCCGGCACGGACTTTACTCTCACCCCGAGAATTCCACCCGGATGTAGGGATTACTTTCCCTTTCTCAATCCTGAATTAGCACCGCTAGCCCCCGGCTAAAACGTTTATCGAATCTTATTAATATTACACGGAAATCGTTTCCATTCCGGTTAACTAGGCTCAACTCTCGAATCGTTCTGGATTCATAATGATTGGGCTTGTAATCCTCGTCGTGGGAATTATATGAATATTTCGTTTATTTAATTTACCTTCGTGTGTGAATCGGACGAATTATGGAATTTTTTAAATAAATTTTTGTTGGTCAAATCGTAGATGTATCAAATTCAATTGGTTGATATAATTGGATGAGTAATTTATTGAATAAATTTGATTGATCAGATTATTGTATTATCGCATTATTTTTATTAGTCAAATTATAGAATTATTGAATTAGTTTAATTCATCGAGGCGTTAAAGTATTGGATGAATTTGTTTGATCAAATTAGTATATTATTAAATCATTGTAATTAGTCAAATTATGGAATTATTGAAGTAATTTAATTTATAAAAATATTAAATTGTTATAGATATGTGATTGGCTAAATTATAAAATAATTGATGCATTTTAATCTACCATATTATTAAATTGAAATATTGAAAGAATTGAATAGATCAAATTTTTAGAATAATTTCATCGATTCAATTATCAAATTATTTAATTACTTCATCAATTTTATTTATAAAATTATAAAATTACCTAGTTTTTATTTAATTAGAGAATATTCATTCAAAAAAAGTTTAAAAAAAAAATTGCGTTTTTCATATATTTATACATACATTTTCCAAAATTGTTTCAAACAAACAATTTTCCAAATTTTACCAACCAATAAACAAAATTTCTTAAAATTTATTTTTAATTTTTAATATTTTTAATTTTTTAATAAAGTTGTCCACAATTATTTTTAGGTATTTTTAACTTATCGAAGCGTGTACTTTGATTGGCTATGGATATTTATAGACAAAGATCGCTCAGCTTTCAACGTGTCTACGATTAAAGAATTTTATGACTCAAGCGTTATGAGGTTATTATTATGATCCTCCGTGTTTTCGTCGTCCTTTTATTTCGGTACGATGAAGATGGACGACGAAAAAAAAAAACGTCTCAATCAAGCATCGCGGTTGAACACGATCCGCCATCATTATAATTCGGTTGGTAAAAGTTCACTAATGCGAAAATAATGATTTTTCGAGTACGGGAATTTCGCTAAGGAACTAATCGATCATTGGTCCGGGTTTTACGGTGACAGCGCAACTTTCAACCGCAAACTTATGGAGAGCATTATCTCGTTACTTTGGATCATCAAAAAGCTTCATCCTCATTGGGGGTTTCCCTGAATTTTCAAAAAAAATGTCTTTCGTTTTTTCTCTTATTTATTTACAATAAACAAAAAATGGCTAAAATAGTAAAAAAAATATACAAGCACTTTTCTTGATTGGAAAATCAATAACGATCATATTATTAATTTAAAAAAAGAATAATTTTTGTTCATTTAAAATCAATTTTAAAAACAAAAATTAACATTTATGAATGTTTATTTATCAAACGGTTGGTTAAAAATAAATTAAAAATAACCCGTTAGTTGCTCGACTTTTATATGTATAATATAAAAGTTATTATTATACACTTTTATACGTATAAACAAATGTGATAAATAAATATGCCAAAATTAAAAAAAAACACACACACATTTTCAAAAGTCGCGTTTTCCAATGGGAATTTTCAGACGATTGCAAGCACAAGTATTTTCGGAAGGGATTCTCGCAAAGCTTCGAGACAAAGAGACTACTCCAGGTTTTCTAGACCGGAAGTGACATCATAAGCTCTATATTTACGTATTTGGTAAGCGTGTCATGCTTACTTTAAGGGCGTGTAACTCGCAGAAATACATACTGATCTAATACTATTCAGAGAGGGAGGAGGACAACAATTACAAACTTTCATGTTTATAAATAATGAATTATTTATTAAATTTAATTATTAATATATTAAATAATTATACACTACATATAATATATATAATTAATTATACATAAAATTGAACAAAATATGAATTTTAACTCGATCGATTTATGATCGCCAAAATCGCAAAAATTCTCAAAAAATTGTGAAATGATCGTTCTTAATAAAACAATGATGAATTTATATTCAATTGCTATTTAAATATTTATTTAGTCATCATTGTAACGTTTTTCACTAATGAAATAAAATGTATAATTATGACAATAATATATTTTATTTAATTAGTGGAAAAAAAAATAATAAAATGTATTTAATTTAATTCATGAAAATTAGGATAACAGTGTATAAATAAATATTTAAATATTTGTAAAGTATTAATTCATCATCAAGTACAATAATTTCTCAGATTTTCCAGAACTTTCACGATTTTTTAAATATCGTTGTAATTAAAATCGAAGCTCAAGATTTTCAGCTTTATTTGTGAGTGATGTTTAATTGATATTTTCGATTATTTCGAAAGGTGACAGCGATTACTGTCACCATAATCGGGAATTCACTGTCGGGGTCCTACCATGCATATTTCGATCGTCCTAGCAGAGTCGACCTTTGATCATGCAATTTTTATTTTTTCCAATCCGTGAGAAGAGGTCTGGGAGGACTTTCGCACCGAGCTACGAGGATCGGTGTCTGATCTATGTTAGTCGCGGGAGCTGAACGTGACTCTCGCTGTACCTTCGCTTATAGGTGTATTATTGCATCTGTACACAGAGATGCTTGTACCAGAGCAAACCAAACCGAAAACTTCCATAAATGTATTTTACAAAAAAAACGTCGTGAATCTTTGATCCCTGCGCCCTCTATCGTCGAGAAAAAATATTTAATAATCGAACTTGAATTGGATTTGTCATTACGTCAATTATGTATTTGATTCACCTTTTATCAATTGGTAGAAAGTAGTATCAAATTTTGAGTAATATACGTAACGTATGATATCATTTGTTTATTTATAATTCATTTATTAATCGTTTATTTATTTTAATTGTTACATAATCGTTATTTAAATAGAAATAATGATTTTTTAAATAATGATTATATAATAATTAAATAAATAAATGATTAATGAATTATAAGTAAATAAATGATATCGTTGAACCATTAATAATGATTATTAAATTTAAATAATCATTATTTAAACATATGCAAATTTAAATATTTATTTAAGTTCGAAAATAAAGTTTTATTTTTATTTTATATAATAATACAGTGAATTGAATAACATTACGTACTTAGTACTAATTTGGAACTGTGATTGAATCATTTATTTCGATATTACGATTATTGTATTTTTGAAAATTATTTTTTTACTACACTTTTGCTAAATATTTGTATATAATTATATATAATTTATTGAAAAAAAATATATATAATTACACATAATTACGTCTTATATGTATATTTTTTAAAATTACTTTTTATTTTATTTTTACCTTTTCCAACTCGTTTCCGTTTTTATCGTAATACTTGGAACAATGTAAATAGAAAATTGCTTTTAACGTCGGGACGCATTTGAGTTTCTCAATACAATCCTTTTTCGGAAAGTTGAAAATAAGCTCGCATCGCTGCCCCTCGAAAAAGGGAGAAAGAAAAATCCACGAATTACATTCGAGAACGTAAAAGTACTCGTGATTTTTTTTTTTTTTTCGTTGCGTTACGTCCAGCGATAATTGCTCCTGATTACGTGATTACGTGCAACAATTAATTTCGTGAAACGGGAAATCAATGGAATGCGTCGGGGAATGTGAAACTCGATGAAACTGACAACGAGAGAAACGGCCGACGCTCACAAAACGAAATGAATTCTACGCTGAGTTTGTTTTTCGATGAACTTGCAAATTATTTCCCATGTGGAATGACTTTTCTTTCTCTTCGTGTTAAACTGTAATTTTATTTAAATTTAGAAACTCCAATGTTATTTAAATATGCAAATATTTTTTTTTATTAATGTGCAATTCTTTTTTACAATTTCTATTCGAAATCTTTACAATGAAAAGTCTTTTTCGAAATAGGATATAATATTTTTATTAGTTCATATTTTATTAATTAATTAAATCAAATAATAAATTCGAATGTTTTTAACTTTCTTCGGAATAATACAAACATATGTTTTTTAATTTTCTTCGAAGTAACAAAAAAATATCTTTTTAGAGTT
Organism: Ophioninae sp. A BG-2022a; assembly: GCA_030523105.1. Taxonomy (NCBI): domain Eukaryota; kingdom Metazoa; phylum Arthropoda; class Insecta; order Hymenoptera; family Ichneumonidae; species Ophioninae sp. A BG-2022a. Next base: position 23,775 of record JAPYZI010003654.1, on the reverse strand, counting down.
TCTTTCGGAGTAATAAATAATATATTTTTTTATTTTCATCGGATTAATAAAAAAAAATCTTTTCTCGTTTTCTTCAGAATGAAAAAAGAAATCAAATTTTCTTCGTAAGAAATGTTGGAAGCTAATGTTAAACTGGAACCCCTTAAAAGTACTTAAAAAACTACAAAAACGTAAACAGCGAGAATTTTTGAGGAAACAAATGTTTAGGATCGAGGATCCAACTTCTTCCGGTAAGCATTTTTTGTTTGGGAGAAGAAAATTTACGAAACACGATGCACCGAGTGTGCACCCAGCACCGTCGAATATTTCACTTTCCGTGACCGAATCCATATGTGGATAAGACGAGGACACGTGTTTAGGGAGTATCGTTTCAGTGCTGCAGTCCCCGACCTGGGCCATTCAGAGACTGAGGAGGGAAAGAGGCCTAAAAATAGGGATTGCCTAAATAAGTCCTGTGGTACAAGGGTTCTCTAGGCTCACGGTGCATACACTGCGCGTTGCGCTTCTCCGTACATACGTTGCCTCAAGGACACTCGTAAATTGTCGCTAATCCGTTTTTTCCGTTACTCAAATTTCTTCCCGGCTCTTTCTCTCTCTGCTTTGCTCCCCTTTTTCTTTTTTGTTTTTTCTATTTTTTTTAAATTTATTTCTTTCCTTCTTCTTTTTTTCTTTTATTTCATTTACTTTCACATTTTAGTTACAATTTAGAGTATTGCTTTTTTTATCTTGTTATATTATTTTGTTATTAATTTTGTTTAATTTAATTGTTTTTTCTGAATGTTTTTTCTATTTCTTTCGTATAAACGAAAGTTATCAACTAGGTCATAATTAAATGTATCATTATTATCTCTCTCTCTCTCTTTTTCTTTATTTCCTTTTATCTTTTGTTTTCTGGAGTTTGTAATTTTAGTTTTTAGTTTTTACTGATAATTTCGCGTTGGTGGAGTGATTGCACGTCACTCCGTCACTTTATCCTCCCACCTCCATTCAGTATTATTTCGATTCGGTATTGTCGATCAGTGCAAAAGTAGTTGAGGCAAGTAACTTTCAAAAAAACTAAAAAACCACTATTGAATCTTACCTTTCTTGGAGTCTTCGCTATCGGAGTGTAATTCGACGTCGTGAAGTCTCATTGATTGTACGAATCCACGCCAATGACTTCTGGGTCTGCTTCTGTCGGTCAAGTCGTTTCTCAATTCCTCCAATTGTCTGTCCGATTCTTTGACGAGGCCATCGAGTATGTCCGGTCTTTCCAGGATAGTTTTTCTCTTCTCGAAGTTTCGGGAAGAGTCTTCGTGCCTGGTCAAATCATTGGTGGATTCGTTGATGCCATTGGGGTGATTATGCATCAAGGAATCCTGATTGGTCGTGTCTAGCTTGTTGATAACGGAGGCTCTAGAGTCTCGTCTTTTTCTAGCGGGTGGTTGAGGCTGATTCTTGTTTTCCCTCATCGTCACGGTTTCATCGTTCCAATTGATAGTTTCCGTCGACTTGGGCGCGGTTGAAGGACTTTCCACGTTTTTCTCGGTGGCTTTAGTCATTTGCTTGATCGGTTTGTCCCTGGCCTGATGATGACGCTTGGAATCATTCCTATCTCGTTCCTTCGTTTGCTGGTCGCGATTGCCACCACCGCGTGACACTTCTATCAGCTTTTGGGCCAGCAATCTCGTTCTGTTGGGATCAGCCGGTTTGGCGGTTTTTTCATCACTCCGGTTGACAGTCGAAACGGCAGTTTTTGGTGGATCGTGGCCTGCGGATTGTCCGCCACGTTCATTGGACGCGAACATTCGCTGGATCTTCATGATGTCAGCTCGGATTTTAGAGGCGTTCGAAGCTTTGCCAGGTCCGTTCGAATTGGCTGTTTTAACGGAGTTTTCGATGTTCTTGGTTTTTTGACGAAGACTCACGTTTCGCTCGGGTTGAGGCGTACTTCTGAGGCGTTCCAGGTCTTTCAAGTTTGCCAGGAGAGAACTCGGTGGACGAGAAGACGCGTAATGCAAATATCCACCTTTCTCCATCTCCCTCTCATCCTGACAAGTTTCCCCCAGCTTCGAACTAGCGTAAACCGTTTTTGGACGGGGTTTAATGGTGCCTCTTGTGGACCCTCGTTTCTCGTCGTTTCGCGGTGTAGAATGAATCGACACCGTTTCCCTGATCTCGTTTATATTTCGTAGCCTCGGGGCACCAACTTTGATACCTGTTGTTCGCAATATAGCCTTCTCCACTGACTCGATGTCACGCTCCCGACACAATCGTCGCTCCTCTATCAACCGAGCTCGATCGAGATCGATCACGCCTGACGATCTCGATGTTATAGATTTCGACCCTCCCGTTGGACCTCCCGATGATAACCCGTGACTCCGATCGGCCTTTGCGTTTACCGATGATTCCATCACTCGGCTCGTTCGCAACGGCGTCATTCTCACCAACCTCGGCACCTCCCGAGGATCGTCCGTTTGCAAACTTCCTCGATAAACCATCACGACTCACTGCAAAAATAAAAGTGGGGTTTTTAGACCTTTTAACATTGGGTGGGAGTATTTTCTGTGCAGAAAATTGACAAAAATTGATGTCGTAAATATAAGAGGCTTCAAGGACTTGTTTGAGGGTTTGCTGATAAGGATTTGAGGGCTTGTTTGAGGCTTTGCTGATAAGGATTTAAAAGCTCGTTTGTTTGGGTTTGCTGATAAGGATTGAAGCGCTTATTTGAGGCTTTGCTGATAAGGATTTAAGGACTTGTTTGAGGCTTCGCTGATGACCTATTTAACATTTCGATTATATGGGAAGGGCTCATTTGGAGCTCGATGATAAGGGAAGCTTCCTTGATAAGGAAATCGCTTGTTTGGAGCTTCACTGATAAGGTGAGGGTTTAAAGCTTCCCTGATAAAGGACGGGCCGATTTGAGGCTTCGCTGATAAGAAAAGGACTGATTTAAAGCTTCCCTAATAAGAATATATTTAAATTATCTTAAATTAAACGGATCTAGAGAATTTGTACGAATTTTGAATCAGAGTTTTGGTATTACTCAAACAGTAATCAGTTAAACAAATTATTTGATGAAAATGGTGAGAAAAAAATTAGGTATTATCATTCTAACAAATACAATCACTCCTCGAATATTCGACAGTTTTGGCAACCTATTGATATTAATATTAACAGAATTTTCGAAAATTCAGAAAAAGCGAAAAAATATCGGTATGCATAATATCTTTTACAAAATTTCGAAAAATTAGTATTAATATTAAAAATAACAAAAAACATAAAATAATAATTTAAAAATTCTCTTTTTTTTCACAAGAGGATTTCCCCTGTCAATGGCAGGATTTCCGGGTGTCAAAAAAAAAAAAAAACGTGAAACGAAATTTCTCGTTTCCATAGCTGAATTAACATTTTTATCGGAGTCTAGTATACTCTCTCCGAGTTACGGAAACACCTCGACATTTTTGGAAAGCTCGTGGCGATGTGACATAAATCCCCTTATTAATCCGTCCGATCATCTCTGCAGATAAGTAAATTCTTCAACGAAAATATCTTGTTATTCATGAACGAAAGAATAAAAAAAGTAAAAAGCGGAGAAAAAAGGAAGATTATTCGTTCGGCATTTCGCCGCACGGTGAATAATGGCGATGATAAAATTGCACGACTATTTACCGAATCGCATTTTCAGACATGCTGACATTATACATTACAATACGGGAGTGTAGAACGTTTCGATAGTGAATTCGATTTATGAGGGTCGATAAGCTCGAGGTTCGTGACGTCGGGACCACTTTCACCTCACGTTCTCGATACAACGTCAAATGTGCAATAAAGGTCCTGCACATAACGGTAACCTTTTCCCTTTTTTTTTCGTTTTCACTAAAAAAAATTGTTTCATCCAAATGGTAGAAAACTTTAATGTTAGATAAATAATTATTTTGAATATTGATATTTGATAATTAAGTAAATTTGTATATTTGATAACTAGAAATTTGGTAAATTTGTATATTTGATAATTAGGAAGTTTGATATTAGATAAATAATTATTGTTCGTAAAAATGCACACGTCGATACCGCTAATTTCCGGCAATAATCAGACAACCGGATTTACAGCAAGCATAAATTTGCCTGATCCCGGTAGGTTCCGTCATTAATCGGCCAACCGAATTCACAACTGGCATATATTTGCCAATCCGGCTGAAGTCAGAGATCGCGTTTCGGGAACTGATCAGGGCTTTATAAAAAAAATCCTGATCAGCGCCGTATGAAGAAATCGAGATTTCTGATCGGATCTCTTTTCTAGCCGGACGAAGATTTCTACTCGTGCGTGTGTAAAAGGAGTGGAAGGTCGAGGAAAACGATTAATTTGGTGGCGTGGGTGTCGTTCATGTAGGTAGCCAGTGACCTGGGACGTACGAAACGATACGAACTGGCTCTTCGTTCGGGAGTAGGTGTCAAGCGTTAAGCGAGAAACGACTAGCCCCCTGGTAAAACGAAAACATAAGTGCTGCGAAGAGATTGGCATATCAGTAGCTGCACGGTGTATCCTACATAATGGCGTACGGTATAATTGTTTCAATTAACGGTTTCCAACGTCGAACAGTTACGTATACGATAATCATTATTCTAGCGCAGCTAGCACAGTTTAGCAAACCTTTTCAGAGATCATCAAACTCATGATCGACAATGGAAACTCTGTTATCGCGATTTTTTTCTTTCACACCAATTAATCCGCCGTGTTGTTTGCGGATGTTCCTCGAAGGTAGGCCGCAGGTGCTGTTTTTCCCTGTCTTCGATGTGCTAACGCGATCCTCGTTTTCAGGTCGAATAAACTTTACGTAATCAGCGACATAAACGCGTAACATAAAATTTGATGTTAAATTTGATTTTGTCGATCATTTAATCGGTTCAATGAATTTTATATCTATTAAATATTTCATTTGGGATACCAATTCAATTTTGCTCATTATTTTGTACGTAAAATATATTAAAACTGGGAAATATATAATATTAATAATATATGTAGTTTTGTCGATTATTTGATCAATTAGATAAAGTTTATACATATAAAATATATATATATTTTTTTATCATTTTAATTTCATGGATAATTCAATTGAATGAAATGAATTTGTAAATGTAAGTATATAAATTGAAGAAAAAATATTAATTTGTTTGATAATCTAATCAATAAAATGGATAACAGTTATCAATGATTATAACTTGTTATAATTAATTTATAGTTATTGTTATTATAAATATTATAAATAATTATAAATAAATAAATATCTATAAATTGACTATAAATTTATATAACATAATTAAAACAAAATAAAATTGAATTAAATTATAATTAAAAATATATCATTCGAAAAAAAAAAAACGTTTACTTTCATTGATCTCGTTTTCAGATCGAACAATCGTTAGGTAATCAGCATTATCATTAATTCGATTTAAAAGCTTGATCGTTTTTTTATTCTAGCAGGTATATCGATTCAGTGGATTAACTCACCAAAGATGAAAGTTCGAAAGAGCTAAACGTCACTTTTCACCAACGAGACAAATGTCAGACATAAAAATAAAAAAAAAAAGAGTTCCAGTTTTCTTTGCGCGACGACGGTCACAGTGACGTATTCAACTTTCCGCTTCGAAGCGATAGTGGAAGCCGCAAAATTACGAGAGTTGGTCAAACTGCAGAGACCATCGCGTCGTTCCAGATAAACTGGTTTTATTATGAACGAACGAGCCGTTCAACGACTATGGTGATTGACGTAAACATGGCAGGTGACGTAACACGCGTAACGCCGGAAACTTTGGACGCATCCGATGCAAGGACGAGAAATTGAATTGCCGATCAGCGAATCGATCGATTAGTCTTCAAAATGTCTTCGCGCTGGCTTCCGGTTTTCTACCGAAACTTTCGTCCTCTCACTGGAGTTTGAATTTTTCCTTCTTCAGGCTACTTTCTTCGATGCTTTTTTCGACCTTGCACTTTTTTATTTTTCCGTGACCTCCTCGACCTCTACGTTTATTCTTTCATTTTCTACGACCTTTTTGACCTTTGGCTTTTCCTTTCCGTCTTTTATTCCTTTTTTTCCTTTTTCGAGGACTTGTTTGACCTTCGGACTTTCCTTTTCGTTTTGTTCTCCTTATCTTCCTTTACCTACGACCTTTTTGACCTCCGGTCTTTGCTTTTCGTCTTTTACATCTGTATTTTACTTTTTCTATGACCTTTTCTTCCTTCGACCTTTCTTCTTCGTTACGTAAACTTCTATCTCAGTCTCACCACATTTTCTTCTTTTTTCCTATGACCTTTCCCTCCTACTTTCTATCTTCATCGTTCTCTACACCGATTCTTCATTTATATCTATGACTTTATAGTCCTTCTGATTATCCTTTCCTCTTCGTCACAGAAACATCAACACCGCCTTCACCATATATTCTTCTTTTCTTTCCTGACCTCTTCGTCCTTCCTATCTATTCCTCTTCACCATTCATTCTCCCCCACCTTTTCTTGTCCCCTTTCTCCTCGTTCGTTCCTTCCTTCTTTCCTCCTTGTTTCTCGTCTTCTTCCTCGTCTCTTTCGTCCTCCGGACGACCTTGAGGTAAGGGGGTCCGGCGTTGTTGCGTCAACTATCGGGTTTCGACGATCATCGAGGCTCAACGACATCGATGAACGGCAACATTTATTTCTTCCTCATTTCCTTTCTCGTTTCCTCTTTTATCGCACTCAGTGACCCCAAACTGACAACCGAGAAAACGGAAAAACCGAACTATTGCTATCCGATATTTATCATTGCCAATTTAAGTACACAAACAAACGCGGAACACGAGGAGACAAGGTGTTACGAGTCTCGTGGCGTGAGATGTACTGAATGAGCATGAGGGAAGCATAGAACAGAGCCAACACGTCGATCCTTCCTGGTGCCCGTGTGGGCCCCCCCAACACCAATACTATCTCGATTCTTTCGATTATTATACACCTCTTACGCTCGTGTGCGAGTACTCGCGTGTGCCCACACACGAGAGTGTCTCCCCTCACCTGAACTCCGAGTTGCACACCTCTCCCCCCTCCACCCCGCGGCTCTTTTTTCTCCTCTTCTCCTTTCGTTTCCATTCCGGGGAACAAAACGTGTGCGAGAGACGCAGCAACGTCGAGAGCGATGACGGGTGGGGTACCATCGAACCCCTTCCCAAACATCGTGGCTCTTGCACATCGTGGCCATATCCTGCCTGTACGCTCCAAAAGCCAGCTTTTTTTTTTTTTTTTTTTGTTTTTTTGACGGGTGGTTTTGTTTTTTTTTTTTTTTTTTTTTTGGTTGTTTGGGGGGGGGGGGGGGTTGTGAAATGGGTAAATTCGGTTATGGGGATTGAAATACTTGGAATCTTCAACATGGAAAGGCTTTTTGGTGGCACGGAGGGGTAGATAAGTACCGATGAGATTATTCGGTTTGTACTCTCGTTTTTGTTATCTGATAGTGATAAAAGAGATTCAAGGCACAGGAAATTCTTAATTTTATGGGCTTGGAACACGAGAAGTGAATTTTTGAAATATTTACGGTTGGTTCGTGAATCGATCTTTTCATTTTTCAATTATTTGAGATTGATGTTTTTACGGATTTCTCGAATTATTTAATTCTTTTTGACAAAAAAAAAATTATCAAATTATCTGCGCCATAAAAAATGCTTTCCTAAAGAATATTCTTCAATATATTTACTTTTGAAAAATGTAAAAAAGAGTTTTTCAATTTTTTCAATGTTTCAAAGTAAAATCCCGTCTCAACAAAAAATAAGAGACAAAGAAAATTCTATTTTATCAAGCTTTTAACAATTATGGAATTCCATTGCGTAATTTATACTTTTTGATTTAAAAAAGCGCAGCGTTTTAATTAAAAAAAAAAAACGTTTTAATGAAGAAAAAAAAAGTTTTGATCAAATGAAAAAATGTTTTAATTTTTGAAAAAGTTTGAATGAAAAAGAAACGTTTTAATTAAAAAAAAAAGTTTTTATGAAAAGAAAACACATTTAAATGGAGGAAAAAAAACGCCAGACAAGCCATCTTTCGTTTCGTCAGTTCTTTTTCTTCATCGGGCGAACAAAGAGAACATATACGACATTGTTTTAGACAGCAAGTACCTTACGCGTGTAGCTGCCCACGACCAAATGCAGGCACACGGGAGTTTCAGTATTGAGTCGCATGTGGGTTGACGCGCACGTTCCCGGCGTTGGCATTGATGGAAGTTGATGTTGAGTAAACCGTCCCGACGAGTTTTATCGCAACGCGTACGGTTGTGTGTTTTTTCTTCTTTTTTTTAGGACTTTCGTAGGTTTTATATAAAAATAGAAGGGGGAAAGAAAAATAGGAGGGGAGGGGGAAGAGGAGGATGAGGAGGAACGAAGGTAAAATGAACTGTAATCGTTGACAGTTTTTTTTCCCCCCCACGAGCGAAAGTATCCGAGACGGTAGCTTTTTTTCACATGTCCGGTGTTGGGTGACGCACATACGAGAAATGTGTTTGCACACGCATCGTAAGCTGCCCCACAGATAACCCGGAAAATATAAACGTTGCATGGAACCCCGAGCTCATTAGGGTCGATCATCGAAACTGGTTGTTTTATCGATAAGGAAAAAGGATATGGAGGATACACGAGGACAGAAAACTTCAATTTATTAAGGTGTCTGGTTGATAGGAAAAATGGAAAAAAATCGTTCGTTTCTTGAAGCAAATTGAAAGTGAAAATGAAAATCTAGTGATATTGTTCGATAAGAGTAAATGGAAGGTAATCTTATGGTAACTTTTATGGTTGAAACGCGAAAACTTGAGTTTTCGAAACAGTCAATTTTCTTGACGACTAATCAAATTGAATTTCGAAATATTTGATATTTGATCCGATGGTTAGTAAACGAATTATTTAGTGTCATAATATCATGGTACGGTTGCTTTAAAATTATTTATTTTTTCAATCAATCAATTACTCATGAGAAATTACAATTATTCACCCCAATTAATTATTTATTAAAGAAATTCGATGAATCAATGATTTATAAATATAATTACATTTCTCCGTGAAAAATAAAAAAATGTTTATGCATTCTTTTATTTTTTTGATCATCCAAAAACTATGACGAAGCAAATAGATTCAAAATTATTTATTTTTTGAAGTGGATTTTTTTTTTTTCGACTGATAGTTCTTCGTAAATTGGATATCTGTCAGATGAGATCCAAACAGTAACCTCGGCACATATTTTTGTCGGCTTCCCACGATGTTTTCCGAAAACATTTTGGATTTGAAGAGATTTCAAAAAATTTCGTCACGTGTCTTTTTTGGAGTGTCCCAAAATCGCCATAAAGGATCGGAGTTTCCTCAAAAATGTCATGGACGTCCGGTTGACGTAATTTTGAGGTTTCACCAAACGCGTTTGCCATTTTGAGGTTAAAAAATACTCAGTAAGCCAGAGTGCGAAACCGGCCGAAAATATCGTGACATTTCTTCGGCGAAGACCGGGGCAACCGCATTCCAGAGTCATTGAAGTCTCGAGTACACTCGTTGGAATATAAGCTTGCACCAAGTGCACTTCGATGTTGCACTCGCGTATGTTTATATATATATTTTTTTAGTTTTAACGCGAGCGTGGGTAAGGATCCTTTCTAATCCAGTCCATGACAGGATAGCGTACGTATTAATAACAGTTGAACGGTGATCTATGGCGGCTCTCGATAAGGCGAGTGCCGATCGCATAAATGCCCCGAGGTCGTATGTATGTACAACTCAAGTCTGCGAAATCGGCATTTCTTTTTTTTTTATCGATATATCGGTAATTAGTAGATTGATGACTGATGTGTTAATTCAGATGTCTGCGTGGATAAAAGTAGCCTAAAAAGTGACGATAAAAAGTATAAAAGTAACATTAAAATTAACATTAAAAAGTGACGTTAAAAAGCATAAAAGTAAACTAAAAATTGACGTTAAAAAGTGACGTTAAAAGTATTAAAGTAGCCTAAAAAGTGACATAAAAAAATATAAAAGTAGATCAAAAAATAACGTTAAAAAATTAAATCAAAAGACCTCCTATCATCCCCTCATATGACCTACGATCTTTTCTACAATTAAAAAAAATTTAATTCTTCTTTCGAATTTTTTAAAAATAGACATATGTACGTTTTCAAATATTTTATCGATTTTGTATATTTGTGTTTAGTGACACTTTCAACAATTTTTACGAGTATCACAGTTTGTTTGGGTTTAAATAAGTAAAAAAAAAATGAGGTTGAAAGTTAAATGAAGGGGACTCTCATTTCTTCTATATTAAGAAGTGTCATCAATGTTTTTTATTTTACTTTCGTGGCTTCCAAAAATAGATACAAATTTTTATTTGTTTTTATGATTTTTCGAATACACTTCCTCCTTCAAAAAATTCGGCGTTGGAATACTCAAGCCCACGAGCGTGAATAAGGAGTATTTTCACTGGCGAGCGTTTGTGCAACCACAACAGGATCCACGAGAAGAAATACTGAGGCTAAAATATTCAACAACATTTCTTTCTCTCGCTCTCTCTCTCTCTTTCTCTCCTCTCTTTCCACACTGTAACGTCTCTTCCATTGTTCGGAATGCAAAATGTAGAAGTGCCTTTGATACCACTTGTTCCACCACGTCCATCCCGAAGCCTTCTCGTCCTCGGATTAATCCTACACCGAGAATAATCGTTCTCTACCTTGACGATTCCAAGCTCGAACAATCAACGTTTTTCATTAAAATAAAAAATGATGAGAAATAGCGAGGAAGAAAAAAAAGCTCAACGTTCAATTTTCGATCGTAAATACCTTCGAAAGCTTCAAATCGAACACCACATTCCAAAGAGCTGAGAAGTTCGAAAAAATTGATAAAAACTTTTCGAAAAACGAATTCTTTTATTTATTTTTTTTTTTTTTCTCGAAAATCGTTGACTTCGAATTATCCAGCTGATTTTAAAGGGTATTTCCAATCAGCCTGTGGACTCCTTCAAAGTGCGTCGACAAAACTGAAAACACTTTCGTGCCTACAATTGGCCACGAGAGAGCCATTGTGCAATGCTCAATTATTGCACCGTAAAACAAAGAACAATTGCCGATTGGGCAGGTTTAACGCGTGCTCGCCCTGTTCCACGGTGCATAAATAGTTTCTCAAGTCCCCGCAGCCCGGTTCCCCCAATTATCACTAAGCGTGTAATACGAAACTCGCTGTTACGGAGGCTCGAGGATCATGTGATAATGAGATTCCACTGTTACTTCGCTTCGCGTTTCCTGGTCGAAAGACGAGTCGATGAACGTTCCTCTATGCGTGGCCGGATGGCTTATAGGCCTCGCCTGATTGGTCAAGAAAGCCAACAAGCAAGAAAGCTCGACTGAGCGAACTTCTACCTGGCAGAGGAAGAGAGAAGACGAATTATGAGAGTACGAAAGCAAGAGTCTTTTGAATGTAATAGGAAGAAAGAGGGAGAGAAAGATGATGATGATGATGATGATATAATGTATTATGCCCTAGTCATGACTTTCGTGCAAAAGAAAGAAATAACAAATTAAGAACATAAGAAAATTAATCCTAACAAATAATTAATAATACAATAATAATAACTATAATAATAATAATAATAAAAATAATAATAATAATAATATAATCAAAAATTGGAACTAAAATTATATTAATAATAATTATATCAGTAGTAACAATAATACTAACAAAAATACCGAATATTGTGAGACCTAGGAGGCAAAAGCCATTTCATATTAAATCGAAACAAAAAATGAACTAATACATTTAAAAAACAATAGTAGGATAAGAATAAAGAAAAAAGAAGTACAGGAAAAAAATATCCTGGAAAAAAGTGAGAGATTATGACGATGAAGATGATGATGATAAATTTTATTACGTCCCAGTAAAAAAAGATTCGGGCAATTTGGGAAAAACAGTTATTAGAAAATAAAATATAAACATTTTACAATATAATAACGAAATAACAATCTAAAAAGAAATACTGCAAAATGAAATAAAAATGTAATAAAACAATTATAAAGTACAAAGAAAAAGAAAGTAAAAAAACGAAATAAGAAATAACAATAATTAACAATTCGTAAAAGTAAACGAAGAGAAAATAACTTCCTATGATCCAAAATTAAATAACGGTAACGCGATATAAAATATCATTATGTAATACGAAGAAAAAAAATCTAGAAGTAACATAACGTAACGCAGGAAATAAGACACGAGAAGAAGACAACGAGAGAGGAAGAGAGAAAGAGAGAGAGAAAATTGCCACTAGGCATCGACAAGTGCGCAATAAAAAAATAGCATTCCAGTCAAGCCCAACTCTTATGACACATCGCGTCGTGACGTCTCATCGATGATGAAAAAAAAAAAAAGAGCGATCGACGAATGCTTCGAACCACCTCCGTACAAGTCGAGGGGGCGAAAAATCTTTGCCGACAGAGTGCATTTAACGGACTGCGCGATTGCGCCGATTTTCCATGTTTGATCAACGCCGTTGACCCGTCCTGATACTTGGTTAGGCAGGAGGAATGGAATTTTTTTTTCCAATGGAATTTCCACGAAATTCCAATTCCGAAAATAAAAACTCAGTGAAAATCCAGTCTCCTATATGGAAAAAGGATTTGCCTGGTTTCATTGACTCCTCTTGTGTTCATCCTGCAAGAAAATGGCTCAGGAAAAATAATGGGGCTTATTTGGGTTATACGAGGTTTGTTCAAAAAACAAGGTCACTTTTCGTATATCACGAGGTATAAGTACTTTTCGATTTTCGATATTTTTGTTTTGTTTGGTTACGTTGATACTCGTATCTCCAACGGATGTTGACGGTATCAGCCGTTTCGCGTGTTCAGTTTGGTTTCGATACAGAATAAAGGTAGACGCGTTTCCGTGACCTTGGCGATTTGTTTACGATCGTAAACGATGATCCATCTGGTCGTCGCGCCGTTCCTCGTTCGTAGATTTTATTGGCGATAAAGAACACCCTAATTGCACGCCTCAGCCACCGTACTCACCAGACTTGACAGCCCCGCAACGTTCTTTCTATTCCGAAGAGTGAAAAGAGCCACGGGTGAATAGAGATTCGCCACGATTGATAAGATAAAGGGCGCGTCGCTGGGAGAACTCGAGGACGTACCAAAAATCACGTATCGGAGCATCCTTCGAGTGGATTGGAAAAAGCGCTGGCGCGAGTACGTTGTACCCGAGGAGGATTATTTCGAAGGGGACGAAACAGATACCGACGAATAAATAATTTTCGAGACAAATAAAAACGTCGAATGATTTTTTTTTTAACGAACCTCGTTAAAAAAAAATGTCGAATACCCAATAGAATCGTCGGGAATTCGTATTTTTGATAAATATTTATTTTCACGCATTGCGAACCGTAAATTAATTTTTTTTTATTGATATAAAATATATTATTTGATATTTATTTAATATTTAATAATATTCTTTATTTAATAAAATTTAATTAATTAAATTTAATAAAAGAATATTTAATAACATTTTTAATTTTATGCAGTACTTAAAAATGACAGTTTTATCGTTTCGCCATTTTTGTTGTTCTTTGAACAATTCAGTAGGATAAAATTATGAAAAAATAAACGAAAAGGTGTTTCGTGAAGTTGTCGCAGGCGTTTAATTGCGCGAGAGATGAGTGGGATTTTGCTGAGCGGGGCAAGGACATCAGCTCCGATGCAATTTAAAAAAAAAAAAAAACAAGGAAAAAAAGGAAATAAAATATTTCTAAACATCGCGGGTTACTCGCTTCGATGAATTCGCCATTTAAGGGTGCTCGATCATTGTATCGTCGTCCCAGCTGGTTCTACTTGGGTTTCATACGTGGCTCGCGAATTCTCGTGACTTCTGTAAAATCTTGGAGTCTCGGGATTTCGCGAATGGAAATTGAAAAGTAAAAAAAAGTAAACGGTTTGCAAAATCATTCTACGTTTCATCTTAACTTCATCTTTGAACGAGGCTTGAAGAATCAAACGTGCAAATTTTATTCATTTTGAATTTGTTTATTTACTTGATTTTCAATTGTCAAATCGCGTTGCGAAATTTAATTAATTTTATTTTTTATTCACTCGAAACTTGATTTATTCGAGTTTTTTTCATTTTCAATTGTCAAATTGTATTCACAAAAGAAAATAACGAAATTTCCCGCTCCATTCGTCCTTGCAAATTAGATTAATTTGAATTTTCATTTGTTTATTTGAAATTATTTTAATTTACTTAAAGTTTTTTACTTGGAAAATTGTAATTTATTAATTTTTTAAAAATGTTTTTGACTTGTTTCTTTATTTGAATTTTATTTATTTACTAGACTTACATATTTATTTATTTAATTTTTTTGTTCTTTTCTTGAAACTTTATTTACCTGAAATTTCACCTTTAACGATACTCCCGTCGCGTTACAAAATCAAATAATTCCGTTGTGTTTCCCTCAGCTCAACAATTTATTATTTTTAAATAACAAACCCTCGCGTGCATGTAATTGTTGAAGAGATGAACCTCGATCTGCGAGCACCTGCGCCGATAGCAAATCGGACCGTGGCAACACCACTGTTTTATTAATGAGGCAAAGGTCACTTCCGCTCGTACGGAAAGCGGAAACAGCACGCGCGTGCTTCACCATATCCGGTGTGCAATGAAAAGAGAGAGAGAGAAAGAGAAAAAGAGAACGCGCACCGAACAGTTATGCATTACGTTTCAACGATGGACGTTCAGCTGCGACGAGTATATCTTCGATCCCCGAAAGATCGGTAAGTAAAATGATCCTCCAATCGTATGAAACAGAAATCTTCGTACGAAACTTACAATTTTTATTGCAAGAAAATTCAGTCAACTTGATTTTGATTTTTCATTAATCGAAACTTTATTTACTCGAAATTTGTCCATTCACAATTATCAAAATGTAAAACTAAATAACAAATTATTCGCTACATTCGCCATTTTGACTTTGCATCAATGGATTTTAGTTAATTTTCTTGGAACTTGATTAAAAGATTTATTATTTATTTTTAAAAAAAGTTTGGTAAAGATTAATGTTATAATTTATTAATTTTTTTCATTTGTTTATTATTATTATTATTATTTATATATTTTGAACGAAATATGAATTTTTATTTCGAGCCATTTTAATTAATTAAAAACTTTTTATTACTTGAATGTTGATGAAAATATTTGTTATTTATTTCGGAAAAAGGTTGTTGAAGATTAATTATATTTTTGTTTATTATTATTACTATTATTATTTATATATTATATATTTACATGTTATTCGTGTATTTATGATTATTATTTTTTATTACTTTTTTAAAACATTTTATTGCATATTATAATTAAACAACTCAATCCCACGAATGTTGAGTAAATCGAGGGGGCGCGACTCCCGGATGAATTGTCCTTCGGAGGAGCAGTAATAAGAAAGAAATTAAAAAAAAAAAAATACGAACAGTACGTGTACGATAATTGTGCCTGACACACCTCGGTTCACGAAACTAACGTAGGATGGGCCATACGATGTAGGCGATCTTTTTCTTCGTCCCATCAACCGAGAACCTGCAAAGAGAACAATTCTGACCACACTCCTTATTGAAAAAAACAAAATCTTTTTGAAAAAAACAATTGTTTTGAAAAAACAAAAACGTATTTTTATGGGATTAAAAAATCCTACTTTTTACATACGTTTCCTAGTTTATGCAGAACTGTCAAAAAAGCTATAATTTATTTTTCCCTTATTTCAATGATCATAGAAAATCCGTATTTTTTCCCTTGGTCCTTTTCGTTCGTTTGCTCCGCGCGTTTTTTCCTTGAGCGAGAAATAAATTCGGAAATTATTTCGATGTCACGCCCAAACAAACCCAAACAAATCGAAACCCAATCAAAGCAAAACCCAAACAAAACAAAACCCAAACAAAGCAAAACTCAAACCAACGCAAATCCAATTAAACCGAAACAAACGCAAAACCCAGCTAAACCCAAACAAACCTAAACTTACAAGAAAAAAATTCGAAGGTTCCGCCCATCCGCGAAGTTACGGCAAATACGTCGTCCATTGATTGCCATAAAGGTTCCTCGAAAATATTCGTTTGCGAATCCTTCGAGTTAGAAAACCGTTCGAATTTTTCATCAACAGAGATTTGCGGACCAATCTTGGGCGTGGTTTATAAAAGTTTTCGCAGGAGAGAAGAATGAGAGAGAGAATAATTCCAGCAGCGAGGACCGAGAGTATCGGCGCTACTCCCCAGAGAGTTACTTCGTTCGGTAGCGTTTCCGGTTCGCTCGGACTTCGCAAGTACTTCTCCTTCAAACGATTTATCATCCCGTTGTCTTGAAAACGTTGAATGCTTTAACAAAAATAAAGGAGAATTACGTAGAAGTTGGTCACCCCTCCAATACTGGCGCCAAAATATTTTCTTTCCAAGAACTTCGTTCGTAGGTCACCACTGGTAAATTTGAATCGAGGGAGACTGCGGTTTTTTATTATTTCCATGAGTTATGGGGTTTTCAAGTTTTGAGGAAAACCACAAAGGAGGGAATTTTTTAATATAAATTTTTTAATATTTTGGCTCTTAAATTGGTGACGAAGATTGGATATATTTCTAAAATAAGCATTTCAAAATGTAATACTGATTTTTAGTCGCAAGTACCATTTCCCCCTCTCTTATTAAATTTACGATTAAAAAATTTCAATTCATTATAAAAATGATACTTAATTACCTCCTTAAAATTTAAAAATAATACCCACCCATCAATACACAAATACATCCGCTATTAGACGTGATAAAAAATATGGTTCTTCAATATTACATAAGTTTTTTAAATTTTCGTGAAACCAGTTTTAGATTTTTAAAGTTTCGAAATTTTGCAAATTTTTTTATGCATGTTTTTGTTTCAAAGCTATCCAAATTTATTTATTTTTTATTCAATGAAACAATTATATTATCGCGTTGAAAAAAAATGTTTATAAAAATATTTGTTTTCCTTTTTAAAAATTGATGTTACCCCTTAATTATGGAACTCCGTAAAAGGGAGAAAGCTATTACGGAGTTGAACACGTTTTGGATTTACGATGTAAGAGGAAAAAAAATCAATACTGCGGAAAATGACCTTAATGGCTTTCCGTCGATGATTATAAGGTATAGGTGTCGCATAACTCACTGGTAATTGACGATCCCGGTGAACTGACTTTTCGTCGGCAAAATCATCGCTAAGCTGTCGATCGTCCCCGTATCGATTTGACCAACTTTGCAGGGGAAATACTTGTGTGACGTTTTAGCCATTACTTCGCTAGTAAAAAACGCCACTTTTTCTGTGCATATCTTCAAAGAATTGCAAGTTTTATAAAAAGAAAAAAAGGTATAATTTGAATATTATATACATATTTTTTTCATACGTAAAAAGAATATTTGTAATATTTCGAACATCAATAATATTTATTAAAATTTATATTTTCCTTATAAAGAAAATCGAATCTTATGTTTAAAAACATTTCTTTACGTACAAATAAGTGTCCACGTAAGTTTTCATCCTTAACCCAAAAAAAATTTGAAATTTCCAAAATTTTTTAAAATTAAAAACCTTACTTAGGAAAATAATAAATTTTTTAAATTGCCAATATCATTCTTTTTTTCTTGAAACAAAATACGATAAAAAATTGTGACTAAAAAAATCTCAAAATAGCGATAAATCAATTAACTTTCATTTTATTTTCTAATCTTTTTTTCTTTCAAGTATTTTAATAATTATTCCATTTTTATTGAATCTTAATATTTTTTGTCGGATAATTCTCATTTTGAAGTTGTTGCACTAGCTCAAACCTTTAATTTAGGAACTTGCCAAAACTCATACGACTTCAATAAATGTTATTAAATTTCTACAAATAATAGGAATTTACGAATTTTTAATTACACGAATTGTACGATTTGTATGACGTACCTGCTTGAAACCCTCCGTCATACTTTGGGGGAGTTCGTTGGATGGTTTCATCAGTTTCTTCATTTTGATCATGACAGGATCTATGGAGGACTGAAAACGAGATAAAAAAAAGAAAAAATGAAAACGTTCGAGCGTTTTTTAATTATCAACGTGAGGAGCAATAAATACGCCAAAGTCATCGGGTAAAATTAAGAGGGTTGAAGGAACACATTTGCAGTAACATTTGATTAATAAATAGGTAAATAAATAAATAAAAATTGTCGTTTTGGAATAAAAAAACAAAGAGTGGAGGAAAAATGGAGATAGGAACTCACATCGAATACGTTCCAATCGGAGCTGTTCTGAAGGACGACGAGACGATACGATCCGTCGTTGGCGAATTCGAGTAAGCTCGAAAATGGCAAAGTGGTGGTTGACACGGTGATGAAACTTATTAACGAAGCGGAATAAGCAGCCGACACGACAAGCGCCGACACGAATATCGACGAATACGCTATTCTGAGCGAAGTTTCTGAAGGAAAAACTGTAACAAAGCGCCACCCCGAAATTTCTCATTCTGACCAAAGTCAACTTAAGGGGCTTGAGCAAACGTGAAAGATATCAAAAATATTATTTAAAGCGATGCAAATTTGAAGCAATTAAAAAAATATTCTAAAAATAAAACTTCAAAATGATGTAATTTTTATTAACAGAAAACAAATAATAATAAAAAATACGCAGAAACGTAACGATGCACCAACGAAGAATCTTTAATTCCACTTACCGGCCAAACCCTGCTGACAAAATATCCCCCAGACGTAGAGGTAATGTTCGAAAATTACATACGGAAATGAATCGAGCTCTGGCCTCTTCATCATGGCCACCAATAACGTGGTCCCGACCACAAGAACGATTATCGTCACCCAAACCTGATACGCGAATGCCTTAAACATACAAAAATTACTAGTTATTTCCAATCGCAGATCAATTCGTTCGCATGAATTATTCATATTGAAACGTATCCAAACAAACCCTACCGAACCCAAACAAACATAATCAAACACAAACAACCCCAGACGAAGTCAAATAAACTCAAACAAACCCAAACAAATCCAAACATAAACAAACTCAATCAAACCCAAACAAACCGAATCGAAATTAAACAAACCAAATCGAAATTAACATAAACACAGCCAGTCAGACCCAAATCTGAATAAACCCAAACAAATCCTGAACGAACCAAAGAAAACCCAAACAAATCTAATCAAACACAAACGAACCCAATCAAACGTAAAAAAATTTGATTCGAGCTATAAACCCATAACTACTACAATTTTCGTTCGATTAATTTTTATATCATTGCAATTTTCATTTGACATTGGTTTTCCTTTGTCTTCGATCTTTGACTTATTTTATCATCGTTTTATTACTAAGCTAATTTTATTTCCATTATGAAAAATGGATACGATCATACCTTGAAATGGGCGGACCACTGGACCCCCGAACTGTCACGTGCTTTTATATACAATTGTAATTCCGACATCATGAATGGGAGGGTATAATCGACGACGTCGAGACGATGGGTCGTCATACTGAATTCCGCAACTCCGAGATCAGCTTCCCCGTTGTTTATCAACTCGACAGCACCTGTCCAAGTTTTCGTAACGGGGCTCCAACTTCCGAATCCACCAGCTTCCAGTACTTTCGTTATTTCGAAATTCATAACGCGTTTTAATTCGACGAACAAGGCGTCGAAAAAACCACCGAACGATTTACCCTCGCTTCTCACACGAAACGCCGAATTCTGCGATCAACAATTGTACTCGTTACATCAACGAATTATATCGGAATTCCAGTTTCGCCTGTTCGTCCTTTTTCATTCTCTAGAAAAACATTTTTTCTTATTTTTTAATTTTTTTTTACTTGTAATTAGCAACGAAAGAATATGAATGAAGCTTTATGGGAATTTGTGGAATCCCTAATGGGTCGTCGAACTCTTACGAGAATTGTGGCGGGGAAAGACATAAATTTTATTAGCGATAAAGTGAAATTCTTTGTTCTTCGATTATTACGACTGTCCGATGAAACTCGAAATTCAAATTTTAGTCTAATCGTTCACACGTCTTTTCGCTATTCCTTTATACGTTCGAATTGCTTTTCTCGCACGAGCCACGCTTGTTTTCGATTACGTAACGAAAGACGAATCGAAATTGAGGGTCGAGTCGTTCGTCTCCCATAACCGCCTTTCACTGTTCACTCCTGTCGTAAAATTATTCACTCTTGGTCACCATACACGCGACTATCAAATTCGAAAACGATCGAGACGATTTTTTGCTTTCGAAAGATTGAGCTATCCGGTTTTCTGGCTTTTGAGTGTTACAGGGTGCTTTTCGAGAGTAGGAACGTCTCGATGATTCACTTTTTGTCAAATATCTCCGAAAAATTAAAAAAAAAGTATTTTAAAAAGCCAAATCAAAATGGAAACTCCGATATTATTGCAAATACGAAATTAACTTGAACATTTTTCATTTTTTACATTTGTTTGGCGATTTTTTTCCGACATTATTTATATTATTTGTTAATAATAATAATAACACTTTTCTTC
Source organism: Ophioninae sp. A BG-2022a (assembly GCA_030523105.1). Lineage (NCBI taxonomy): Eukaryota > Metazoa > Arthropoda > Insecta > Hymenoptera > Ichneumonidae > Ophioninae sp. A BG-2022a. The sequence goes on along the minus strand of JAPYZI010003654.1, from coordinate 3,245 downwards.
GAAAAATGGCAAAACTGATATATGTTTTTTAACCGTAAAATTCGCCTGTGGGAAGTGAACGTTTTTTTTTTTTCTCACAAGGTCGATAGCGCGCGATCTTGGGGGTTTACTCTGCGTTATCTCGATCGCGTTTAATTTACGGTGACGTTTATCATCGCTCTATTGATCCTGAATTGTTGATCCTGCGAAGAGCTCGGAATATTCAATTCGGTTAATCTCCAAGATGGACGATAACAATTTTCAGGCTGCGATCGTATTTTCGATAAGCCATCTTTGAGAATACCCGAGTTTCCCCGTGCCCTCGTGTTTCTCATTACCCCGGGATGACATACGAGGTTTTTTCCAAAAAATGTCACGAGCAAACGACGTGAACGAGTGTGAACGTTGAAAATAACGAAAATAGCTCACTTTGACATAGGCTATGCGCAGAGGTACGCCTTTGATGCTAGGTCGTCTGGCGTAGAGACTCTCCTTCGTCTTCATTTTCAATCCATCCTGGATCGTCCATTCGCCGAACAAAACAGTCCGCGTTTCGTTTCCGTTGATCGTCCACCATTCTTTCAACGATGACTCGTCGCAGCAGGATACCAACATTTCCGTGTCGAAACGAAGCCCGAACGTGTTCCCCGTTGGATTTTCGCAAAAATTGCACACCAAAGGATTCGATGCATTCGCAAAAATCAACAACCAAATTGGAAATGAATCGCCCATAGCCCGGAATTCCACGGCAAATTCGTCGACCTCCTCAATCGTTGTCAACACCACAACGATCAAGGGACGGACCATACTGTTCTTGCATTTCCTCATACGCTTGTTTAATCCCTCGCTGTTCGCGATCGAGCTCAGCACTTTTCGTCGCGAAAATTCACGAGACACCGCCTGGACCAACGTATTTTCGGACAAATTTGCTGCCGAATGAAACACGCACGTGCTCGATTCATTGATAATAAAAATTAACTGATGAAGCAATTGAATTTTTTCATTCCAAAACGGAAAGTTCGATTATCGACATCAACAATAATTGTGCTTAACAATCATAAACAATAAATTAATTAACAATAATCACAATTAATAATAATGAATAATCCATTAATTAACAATAATCATACTTAATAATAATGAATAATCAATTAATTAACAATAATCATGCTTGCTTAACAACCAAACACTAATCATAATTGTCAGTCACTTAAATCACTCAATAATTATTTAAACAACATTTTTAAAAAAGCATTATATTTTCAATCATTAAAAACGCGAGGGAACATCGTTAAAAAAAAATATCAATAAATAATCATTAAATAAAACAAAAAAAGAAAGTTTAAAAACTATATCGTTTAGTACACCTCGAATAAATGGAAGTGACCTAAACAATTTTTTAATTCTTTTTTATTTTACTGAATAATCTTTTTTTTATTTTATTATCCTTTTAAATTATTATTTTTTGCATAACTCGATCAAATAATTTATTTGTGATAATAACGTCAATCAATAAACTACCGTTGAAGAGTTAGGCTACCGAGAAAAATGTCGAAAAATCGTTCGCCGCTCGAAGCAACTCGGAGGGTCGTGCAACAAATGCTGCAGAAATCGCGAATTTAAGGTTAACTAAGGTTGTACTTGTTAAACTGGGAAAACAATCCAAATGAGACGTGCAACAAAAAAAATGAATCGAAATTGAAGAAACGAAGAAACAATCTTTCGCCAAACGTAGATCCAACTTACACCGATCTTTGCGTGGCAGAATGAAGCAAACGCTCGAAGTTTTGTATACCTCGTGTAACTCGACAATCATCGAAACGTATTTCCTCAAAAAGGCGTCAGCGCGATGCACCGTAACGCCGGTAAAAACAAAAAATGCAAAAAAAATTCTAAGCAAGTTCGCCATATTGTCACGTGATGACGTAACCTTGTTGACCTGGGAGCGTAAATTTTCTAAAAAATTCGTTCAGCTCATCGCTACTTTCATACTTCGAAATTGGGATTCCCAATATTTTTCGACCTCTCAAAGTTTTATTCGTTCACTTTCGAAAGAGAGCTATCGCGGTAGGAAAAAGGGTCGTCTCGAGAACGCACGATCGCACACGTGACAGTTGAAAACGCGACTGGACTCGGCTCGCAAAACATTCGCTGATTTATATCCGATTTTACAATATCTAGATGGTGCGGGGAATCGCCACGACGCGCATGTGTTCCGGTCACGTGTTCAACCGCCTCGTCTTTACCGTGCGCGTTATCCATCAGATACTTTTTTTCTACGTTATACGAACAAATTACCAGGCTATGATCGACGATACACAACCGCGCACAACCGCGCACCCCGGGTGTCGGAACTGGTCAACTCTCGATCGTACGCGGAGGCAAAAACGACCGCGGCGAAAGAGAGAAAAGAACAAAAAGAAAAAACATTCTCGCTGTCCTTCCTCGTTTCTCTCGCTCTTTGTTTATATACAAACGCACTCCGAGCGTCGTAGGTGCAGGAGGATATTTCACTTTGTCATTTATGTATCATATATCCCACGTCCGCACGTCCCTCAACGCGACAGAGAAAAAGTGGCTCTCAGCCTACGTCCCAGAAGCCAAAAGCTTTACGAGAAAAACCAAACGAGGGCAGGCAGGAGGGGGGATGACAGAAAGAAGCGAAAAAGGAATATGACGCTTTTGGGCCGGTGGCTTGTGAAAACAGTGTTATTAAGGGGAATTTGGGGACTGCGGACAGCCGGTTCACTTCAGGACGATTAGGACCACTCCCCGATTTCGTGGAACTTGAATAAACTTCGCAACGCAAGTAAAGTGGTAAATTATGAAAGAGCTGAAAGTTTACCTTTGGGAAAGGACAAAAAAGGTAAAGAAACTTGGCTATAGGTTGTGGGACGCTACTAGGGGAAAAAATAAAGCGATGCTTAGATTTGGATCGGAACGGAACGTAACCAAAAAAGAAGGGTAAAATAACCGATAGGATTTTGACAGAATTATCGAGTTAGACAGAATTATCGAGAAAATGAATGGTAGATTCGTTCTCAGGAGATAAAATTACATCGAAATGGGTCAAAAAAAAAAATATTAAAAATCAAAAATTTTTTTTTATTCTTGAGGTATAAATGTTTTTTCACTAAAGCATCGATAACTTTTTTTCCTTTAGGGTCTGGGACTCCACTTTGCGCTCAATCTCTTCGTTATGATTTTCTCTTCAAATTGCTTTTTTAATCATTAATATCCGATGGTTTTTCGATTTTTGGCAGAAT